>MCJB01002381.1:41773-64677 GCA_002018475.1 Nicotiana obtusifolia | reverse complement strand
TATATTTCATTGTTGTGTTCTTGTGTTGTTGGTGTTATCTTGAATTTGGAAGAAGTAAAGATTATAAGGGAGATGTTGCCCGTTTTAATATAAAACAAGTTTATCGTTCGTTAGGTGATAGTTGTACCTTTCGTAACTTAATGATAGTATTATTATATTTTTGTAAATTAAGGTACTAATAGACGAGTTCAATATGGTTATTAGAAAGATTGTGATAAGGTATGTTAAGGCTAAACCCTTCCTTTATTTGGCATGATCTCCTAACTACATGCGTTTGATAACGAGACATAAAGACAAGTTCGTACTCCTGAATTTATGTACATTATCCTAGTCTCATAAGTTACCGTATTCTCCCTTATCATGACTTTATATTCAGTTAAGTATTGTCTTCTTCCAGTAAAGAGCAGAGGGTCTATATATCTATATAGACAGTATTACAGTATTTTCACCACCATCGAGTTATAATCGATGGGTATGCCCCTATTGGGTAACCTCAGATCAGATGGTAAGTTATATACCGAGCCTACTATGGCCGAGCGCCTATAGCAAGCCCAGAAAGGCCAAGATACCGAGCCTCGTATGGCCGAACGCCTATGAATGAGCCTACTGCCGCCGAGCAGTTACACGTACCAAGCCTTATAAGGTCGGAAAGCTATTTTTCTTGCTACATTGAGAGATTGACTCAGTATCAGCAGGTAAGTATATCTTCAGATCATCTTTGACTCCCCATTACTTTTAGTTATTATATTATCAGTTCAGTTTCAGCTTTTAATTATTCTATTGCCTTACATACTCGGTACATTATTTCGTACTTAAGTCCCTGGACGCTGCATTTCATGTGCAGCTTCAAATAGACAGACTGGTAGACCTCCGCCGTAGGTGCTGTCTGTGTCAGCTTGATCGGTAAGCTCCACGTCCTTCGGAGTTGTCGGGTCTAGGGTTTTGAGTTCATATTGTATGTGTGTCTGTATATATATATAATGGGTAGGTCGGGGCCCTATTCCGACCATAGTACATCCATCAGTAGAGGCTTGTAGACATATCCTGTCAGTTAGTGCAGTATGTTGGGCTTGTAGGCCTTGTATGTATATTTTTGTTTGTTTGTCAGTTGTAGTAGTTATGATGGCTTTGTCGGCCCAGCTTTATAATGATGTTCAGTCAGAGCTAATTTCCGTTTAGTTTTATATTTTATTTCACAAATTATCTTGCAATGTAGCTCTGTAGCCAAAGTATGACATTGTATGTTCAGAGTCCCTCAGTTACAAGTTGGTACACAAGGTTAAGTGAGGTATCGAGTGCCGGTCTTGGCCCTTAGGTTCGGGGTGTGACAAACTTGGTATTAGAGCAGTTCTATCCTAGGGAATATACAAGCCGTGTCTAGTAGGGTCTTGTCTATAGATGTGTTATGCACCACATTATATAAGGAGGGAACTACAGGGCATTTAGGAGTTGGTTACCCTTTTTTCAAATCTATATCGTGCTGTAGAACTGAGTTATAGGAAATTTTATTTAAAATTATGGATGGTGTTCGAATACAGAGATAACGGTGACTAGAAAGACTACGGCTAGTCAGAGAAGAGATACAGCAGTAGGTGAGGGAACCATCTGGGTACCCCCAGTAGATGGGGCCCAGTCTGAGGCCCAGGGCGAGACCCTTACTCAGCCATTACCGGCTCCTCCACCACCTGAGGAGATTCCTAGGGATACAGCACATCCAATTCCCCCTCCACTTCCATCAGATCAGGACTTGAGGAGTGTGATACATTTTTTGACATAATTGGTAGCTACCCAGCAACAGGCTAGGGCATCAGCTAGTGCAGGATCTTCTGAGGGGTCTGGGAGTTCAAGGATCCGAGAGATTATTACTTTGAGTCCCTTGGAGTTCACGGGGACAGAACAGAGGGAGGACCCGTAAGATTTCATAGATCAGCTTCACAGGATCTTTCGGGTTATGCATGCCACGGAGAAAGAGGCAGTTGAGCTAATAGCTTTTCGACTCCGAGGTATAGCCATCCTTTGGTACGAGGGATGGGAGAGGTCCATGGAACGTGATGCACCTCCAGCTATTTGGGAGAATTTTCCAGATGCCTTCCTTGAACAGTACTTACCGCGGGGGAGATCCAGCAGGCTCGAGTCGATCAGTTTCTAGCCCTCAAGCAGGCAATATGAGCGTTCGAGAGTATAGTCTCCGTTTTGACTCATTGGCCAGATATGTTGCATCCATAGTTGCTACTATGCGAGACAGGATACATAGGTTTATAGCAGGGTTGACTCCAAAGTTGTTCGAGGCATGTGTCACCGCTGCATTGCAAGATAGTATGGATATCTCCCAGATTCAGGCATTCGCCCAGAATATAGAAAAGGGCAGGCATCAGCAGCAGGGTACATAAAGGAGTGAGCAAAGGCAACATAAGAGGATGAGATTTACCAGGTCTCAAGAGCAGGCTCAAGACAGTTATAGGTCCCATTACTTTGGACAGCCACCTAGGCCTCCACCGCCTCAATTACAGGGTTACAGGTATGACCGCTATGCTCAGTCTGGACCAAGTGAGAGCTCACGGGTGTCAGGTTTGTAGCGACAGCGAGGATCAGGGCAGACATGGTTATTTCTGCCGCGGTGTGACATCTGCAGTAGAGGACACTTGGGCCAATGTCGAGCAAGTTCCGACGCTTGTTATACATGTGGGCGTCTGGGCCTTATGATGCAAGATTGCCAAAATAGAGATTCTGGGGGTATGGCATAACCAACGAGTTCAACAGCAGGATCATCTATGTCTGTGCATCCTTCAGGGCGTGAGTCTTAGTCTTCGACTGGTAGAGGTCGAAGCAGAGGTAGAGTTTTCAGTTCAAGTGGTAATCAGAACCATATCTATGCTTTAGCGGGTCGACAGGACCAGGAGTCTTCACCAGACGTTATGACAGGTATATTGACCATTTTCTCTCATGATCCTTATGCCTAGATCGATCCAGGACCTACTTTATCGTATATTACCCCATTTGTTACAGGGAAGTTTGGTATAGTACCTGAAATACTAAGTGATCCTTATGACAGGTTGTACGGTGACAATTCATAGTCGTCAGACCTCAGCCGACCCAGTTGAGCTAGAGATGATGGATTTTGATGCTATCATAGGCATAGACTGGTTGGCCCCCTTCTATGGCATAGTTGATTGTCGAGCAAAGGCAACTAGATTTCATTTTTTGGGTGAGCTAGTCCTTGAATAGGTAGGTAATACAGCACCCAGAGGTAGGTTTATTTCCTATCTAAAGGCGAGGAAAATGATCGCAAAAGGGTGCATTTATCATATTGTGCAAGCTAAAGATGCAGATGTTGAGATACCTACACTTCAGTATATTCTAGTAGTCAGAGAGTATGCATATGTGTTTCCAAATGAGCTTCCAGGTATTCCTCCAGAGCGAGAGATTGATTTTAGCATCGACTTTCTTCCGGGAACTCAACCAATATCCATCCCTCTGTATCGAATGGCACCTGCCGAATTGAAGGAGTTGAAGGAGCAGTTAAAAGATTTGTTGGAGAAAGGTTTCATCAGACCCTGTACCTCACCTTGGGGTGCACTAGTACTATTTGTGCGGAAAAAAGACTGCTCGCTGAGGATGTGTATCGATTATAGGCAGATGAACAAGGTAACTATTAAGAATAAGTATCCACTTCCAAGGATCGATGACTTGTTTGATCAGTTTCAGGGGGCTAGATGCTTTTCAAAGATAGACTTGAGGTCGGGGTACCACCAGGTCAGAGTTCGAGAGAAAGATATTCCGAAGACAGCCTTCAGGACCCGATATGGCCACTTCGAGTTCCTTGTCATGTCCTTCGGGTTGACAAATGCACCCGCAATATTTATGGACTTGATGAATAGCATATTCCGACCATTTTTAGATCTGTTCGTGATAGTATTTATTGATGAAATTTTAGTTTATTCACGTTCGGAGGAAGAGCATGCAGACCACCTGTGAGAGGTACTCCAAATCCTCCGTGATCGTAAGTTGTATGCTAAGTTTTCTAAATGTGAGTTCTGGTTGAAATCTGTAGCATTCTTGGGGAGTATTGTATCCGATGAAGGTATAAAGGTAGACACTCAGAAGATTGAGGTTGTGAAATCCTGGCCTAGACCTACCACACCGACAGAGGTTCGTAGCTTTCTAGGCTTAGCAGGCTACTACCGGAGGTTCATATAGGGTTTTTTTCCCTTTTGGCACCATTGACGAAGCTGACTCAGAAAGAAGCTTAGTTTCACTGGACAGAGTCTTGCGGGTGGAGTTTCCAAGAACTTAAGAATAGGTTGACCTCAGCGCCAGTTCTAATACTTCCACACGGTCCAGAGGGTTATGCCGTGTATTGTTATGCCTCAAGTGTCGGGTTAGGATGTGTCCTGATGCAACATGGGAATGTAATTGCATATGCTTCAAGATACTTGAGGAAGCACGAGAGGAATTATCCAACCCACGACCTCGAGTTAGCTGCGGTTGTCTGTGCACTTAAGATATGGCGGCATTATTTATAAGGTGTTCATGTTGATGTATTTACATATCATAAAAGCCTGCAATATATCATCAAGCAAAAGGATTTGAATTTGCAACAGAGGTGATGGCTAGAGTTATTGAAAGATTACGACATTAACATTCTCTACCATCCAGGGAAAGCTAATGTTGTAGCAGATGCCTTAAGTTGCCGATCTATGGGTAGCGTAGCACATGTAGAGGCTGAGAAAAGAGAATTAGCTAGAGAGATTCATCAATTGGCTTGTATGGGGGTTTGGTTAGTAGATTCTGATGATGGTGGAGTTGTACTCCAGAACACTGCAAGATTATCTCTCATAGCTGAAGTCAAGGAAAGGCAGTACGAGGACCCAGAGTTGATCGAGTTCAGAGAGCGAGTTCCGTAGTAGAAGAAGCCACTGTTAGAGCTCAAGGAAGATGGGGTTCTAAAATACAGGGGTTGTCTGTGTGTCCCAGATGTAGCAGGGCTACGAGACAGGATTATGTCAGTGGCAAATTATTCGTGGTACTCCATTCATCCTGGGTGGACGAAGATGTATCATGAAATTAAGGATGTGTACTGGTGAAACGATATGAAGAAAAACATTACTGAGTTTGTCACCTAGTGTCCTAGTTGACAGCAATTGAAGGTAGAGCACCAGAAGCCCGGAGGGCTAATGCAGATTCCCGGCATGGAAATGAGAGGTGATAAACATGGACTTTGTCATGGGTTTGCCTCATTCTCATCGTAAGTTTGATTCTATATTGGTGATAGTCGATAGGCTCACGAAATCATCCCATTTCCTACCAGTCAGATCTAAAAATATAGCCAAAGGTTATGCGAAGTTATATATTAAGGAGATAGTGCGGCTATACAGAGTATCAGTATCTATTATATCTGACAGCGGGGCCCTATTTACAGCATATTTATGGAGGTCATTTCAGAGAGTTCTAGGGGCTCAGGTAAATCTCAGCACAGCTTTTCATCCACAGACTAATGGACAAGTCGAGCGCACAATTCAGACGCTCAAGGATATGTTACGAGCATGTGTGTTGGATTTTAAAAGATGTTGGGATGAACATCTACCTCTAATCTAGTTTGCATATAATAACAGTTATCACTCCAGTATCCAGATGGCTCTGTACGAGGCTTTGTATAGGCGTAAGTGCATATCTCTTATAGGGTGGTTTGATGTTGGAGAATCTGGGTTTCAGCAGGCCGTAGAGAAAGTAAAGCTTATCCAAGAGTGACTATTGACAGCCTAGAGTCGTCAGAAGTCATATTCGAACGTGCAGCGATGAGACTTAGAGTTTTGGGTTGATGATTGGGTATTCTTAAAGGTGTTGCCTACGAAGGGTGTGATGAGGTTTGGTAAGAAAGGCAAGCTTAGCCCACGGTATATTGGGCCTTATAATATTATTCAGAGAGTGGGCCGAGTAGTTTATGAGTTAGATTTGCCCTCGGAGTTGGAGTCTGTCCTTCTGGTTTTTCACGTATCTATGCTATGGAAGTGTATTGGGGATCCTGCCCGAATTGTGCCCACTGATGATGTACAGATCATGGAGGAATTATCGTACGAGGAAGTTCCAATTTCCATCCTAGACTAACAAATCCGCAAGCTACGAAATAAGGAGGTAGCTTTCGTGAGAGTTATATGGAGAAGAAAGAATGTGGAAGAGATGACGTGGGAAGCAGAGGAAGAAATGAAGTCTAAATACTCCCACCTATTTCAAACTGAAGATATGGATTGAGATGGGATACTTCAGCACAGCTTTATTCAGACCAGTAGGTCATCATGTAAGCTCTTATTTTTGACTTTCAGTATTTATGATTGACGGCAGTGTGAGGCTAAGTGTTGCTATTTGTAGACATTGGCCATGTGTGGCATGTACAGTATATTTTCTGGCTGCGTGCAGGTTGGTTTTAGTCTAGTGTACGGAGGAGACTCTAGCAAACTTTTCCCAATTCTCTAAGGGAAACCATATTTGAAAGTATATAAAGTAAGTTGTCATGTTACCTCAAAGGTTAAAAATATTAAAGATCATGAACAACAACTATAAAGAGGGTTGGAAGGTTCAAAAGCTAAAGGAACTGAAGAAAATAATGATTCGTCAAAAGTCGACAAGTTGGAAATGTTACAACACACACCTTTGGGGTGAGACTAGGGTTCTTAACATGATAAAAGGGTTATGTTATGATTTATTTTAGTCTTATGATATTCATGTGTTACAGTTTGAAGTCAAGTGAGTTGCGGAAAAAAAGTCGATGAAAGTCATCAAAAGTTACATTCATAAGTTTTACTGAATTTTGGGGCAAATGTAACTGAAATTTTCTCCAAATATACTTAGATTTACAGGGTGTTCCACCCATTAAATTGAATATCTATGAGTGTATTTTCTAACTAATTAAACCGTTTGTCAATACGACATCGGAGTAGAGAGATATATGTGTTTTTGCGAGACTGTGCAGACTGCTAGGTGACAAGTAAGTGTGTCACCTACTTGCTTAAATGAAAGGATTAAATATGCCCAAAAAGGAGATATTTCGGGTCGTCCAAAGAGCCCATTTAAGGTCTTATCTCCTCCAATTATAACACTCATTATATGGCAATATAACCATAGATAATCCCCTGCAAAAATCCTCCCAAAAATTGAACACAAATCCTAATTGATTTTCTCTCCTTTTCAAGTTCTAGTTGGAGGAAAAACCTAAGGTTTGAAGAACCAAGATAGGAGCTGAGATATTCAACAAATAAGGTAAGTTTACTGCTCTATTTCATCCCATTTTTTCTGCTGGAAATGTATGGAAAGTCGTTCTATAATTGTAAGAACTCACGGGATGATGATTAGAAGGCGTGAGTTCGAGTTATTCAACTTGTAGTGGACTATTTTGTGGGATTTTTCATTTGGCTGTTGGATTGCGTGTTTTGGTACTGCTTTAGGGAGTTTTGTTGGAGAAAGGGTGTGGAGAAACACCAAATAAATACAGGGTGGTGGGCTGGTCGTTTGTCGTAATATTTATCGGGCCGTTTGACACTACTACGATGGTCGTTTTGTGTATGAAGATATTGGGGTGTGTTGGAATATTTTTTAGTATTTTGTGGTGTATATAAGGTTGGAAAATAATGTATATATTTTTTTATTATTTTTTTCTTATGTTGTTGGTGTTATCTCGAATTTGGAGGAAGTAAAGATTATAAGGGAGATGCTGCCCGTTTTAATATAAAATAAGTTTATCATTCGTTAGGTGATAGTGGTACCTTTCGTTACTTAATGATAGTATTATTATCTTATTGTAAATTAAGGTGCTAAGAGACGAGTTCAATATGGTTATTGGAAATATTGTGATAAGGTATGCTAAGGCTAAACCCTTCCTTTATTTGGCATGATCTCCTAACTACATGCGTTTGATAACGAGACATAAAGACAAGTTCGTACTCCTGAATTTTGTGTACATTATCCTAGTCTCATAAGTTACAGTATTCTCCCTTATCAGGACTTTATATTCAGTTAAGTATTGTCTTCTTCCAGTAAAGAGAGCAGAGGGTCTATATATCTATATAGACAGTATTACAGTATTTTCACCACCATCGAGCTATAATCGATTGGCAGGCCCCTATTGGGTAACCTCAGATCAGATGGTAAGTTATATACCGAGCCTACTATGGCCGAGCGCCTATAGCGAGCCCAGAATGGCCAAGATACCGAGCCTAGTATGGCCGAACGCCTATGAATGTGCCTATTGCGGCCGAGCAATTGCACGTATCGAGCCCTATAAGGCCGAAACGCTATTTTTCTTACTATATTGAGAGATTGAGTCAGTATCAGCAGATAAGTATATCTTCAGATCATCTTTGACTCCCTATTACTTTTAATTATTATATTATCAATTCAGTTTCAGCGTTCAGTTATTATATTGCCTTACATACTTGGTACATTATTTCGTACTGACGTCCCTTTCCTGGGGACGTTGCATTTCATGCATGCAGGTTCAGATAGACAGACTGGTAGACCTCCGCTGTAGGTGCTGCCCATGTTCAGCTTGATCGATAAGCTCCACGTCCTTCGAGTTGCCGGGTCTAGGATTTTGAGTATATATTGTGTGAGAGTGTGTGTGTGTGTATATATATATAGTGGGTAGGTCGGAGCCATCTATCTGTGGAGGCTTGTTGACATATCCTGTCAGTTAGTGCAGTATGTTGGGCTTGTAGGCCTTGTATGTATATTTTTGTTGGTTTGTCAGTTGTAGTAGTTATGACGGCCTTGTCGGCCCAGCTTTATATTGATGTTCAGTCAGAGCTAATTTCCGTTCAGTTTTATATTTTGTTTCACAAATTGTCTTGCAATGTGGCCTATGGCCAAAGTATGACATTGTATGTTCAGAGTCCCTCAGTCGCAAGTTGGTACGCTAGGTTAAGTGAGGCATCGGGTTCCGGTATCGCCCCCCAGGTTCGGCGCGTGACAAAAAGAATTGGCATATTGCTTTGTGATAATTCTGGCACATGTGGACATGTTGAGCGGAGTGATTGGGTGTTGGCACGAGGTTTTTACCATGCGTTTATGATTATTGTGATGCGCATGGGGCGAAATAAGTATGACGTTTGCTCGGGTTTTTATGTGGTGAAATAAGAGTGGTAATATGTGCATGTGGTGAAATAAGGATGGAATTTATTCTTTATGCACATGCGGAGAAATAATGATAGCATGATTGATGATGTTATGTGATAATTTGGGTCTCTTGATGACGTGCATGTGATGAAACGAGGATGATATTTTTATTATATACATATTTTCATTTATCACCGTCTTGTATTTTTTTTTTATGAGTTGATAGTTGAATTTGACATGCTATTATGTGCTTCTATTTCTAGTTGATGATTTGCTGTCAAAGTCGGATTTTCCTACATTGAGTTGTTATCACATGCTCCAACGAGATTGATGATGTTGTGTTTCCTTACATATTCTGCTATCAGTTATTGATATATTGCACAGGTTCTCCTTGACTAGTGAGTATCATATGACTTGAACCTCGTCAGCACTTCACCGAGGTTAGTCTTGTTACTTACTGAGTACTGAATATGGTGTACTCATACTATACTTCTGCATATTTTTGTGCAAAACAAGGTGTTGGAGGCAGCGGATCTTCAGAGTGAGATCTTGCATTGGTCGTGAGGATTCAAACTAAAGTTGCATGATGTCGCGGTCCTTTGGAATCTTATTCTTTATATTGATACTGTTAGTTCGAACAATATCATATTTTGAACATTCCATATATATTCCGTTAGAGCTCATGACACTGTACTACCTAGTTTTGGGAAGGTATATTGAGTATTGCCATTTTGGGCTTGTGTTATCTCTATTTTCATTTTTATATTAGATTCTGTCTTATCATATCATGTGTAATGATCCGCCCGGTCATTTTTCTTTCTATATCCCCGTTTTCCTAATTGAGATTACCCATATGTGCTTTTATTGTTTTATGACTTGCGGGGATGGTTGGTTTATGTTTGGAAGGGTTCGGGTTGGAAGCGCAACACTTAGTTCCCTAATAGTGGCTTCAGATGGCCAAGTTTGACTTGAGTCGACATTTCGAGTAAACGACCTCGAAACCAGAATTTGACGACTCCAATATGTTTGTATGATGATTTTGGACTTGGGCATGAGTTCGGATCGGATTTCGGGTGATCCAAGCGTTTTGGCGCTTGATGTGGAAAGTTGGTTCATTGAAGGTTTTCTAGTTCTTTAAATTTGGTTTAGAATAGGCTTTAGTGTTAACAAGGTCCGTTTGGGATTCTGAGCCTGGGAATAGTTCCGTATGATGATTTGTGACTTGTACGCAAAATTAGGTGTCATTCCGAGTTGTCTAAGTATGATTAGACGCGTTTGGAGCTATTGAGAAGTTTGAAGTTCATAAGTTGATTCAATTTGGTTTTTGGGTACGATTCTTGGATTCGATGTTGTTTTATGTATTCCGAGGTTTCAAGCAGGTCTGTATTATGTTTATGGACTTGGTTGTACTATTGGACGGGGTTTTAGGTGGCTTGGATGTGTTTCAGACCGCCCGGAGCTAAGTCAAAAACACCAGAAATTTGCTGTTCTGGTTTCCTTCTATGCGAACAAGGAGCAGTGGTCACGTCCGCGATGAAGAAATGGGGCTGGGTGGCATTTTCCCTATGCGTTCGTGAGATGGGGACTGCATTCGTGGGGCTCTGGGCCACTGTCCTTCACGTTCGCAAAGTGTGAGGCCAGCTGGGGAGGGGGTCAGTCGATGGCCTTCGTGTTCGCGTTGAGGTCGTCGCGTTCACAATGGGCAGGTCAGCTAGGCCTTCGTGTTCGCGAGTCTGGTCTCGCGTTCATGAACGGCATTTGGTCCTGGGCTTGGCATTTTGCCTTCGCGATTGCGAGTGCCCTATCGCGATCGCGAAGAAGGAAACACTAGATAGAAAATATTTTAAAAACGGGACTTAGGCTTATTTTTCTCATTTCTTACTTGTGTGGTCCGAATTTGGAGCTTCTTGGAGAGGGGTTTTTATCAAGCATTGTAAGGTGAGTAATTTCTACCAAATGTAAGTTAAATACATAGATTATGGGTAGATTTGACGGGTAAATGTGGAAATTTTAGAAATTTGTTGAAAAACCTAGGTTTTGTAAAAAATGAGATTAGACCATGAAAATGACTATGGGATTGAGTAGAAATTAAATATTTTTATTCGTGAGGTTATGGGTAAAATTTACGGAATTCGGGCACGTGGGCCTGGGGTGAATTTTATGAACCTCCTAAATTGGGTTGGATAATTACTCGAGTGGTTATATTATGAACTTTTGAGCACTTATTGATTTATTGATACGACTTTTGATAAGCTTCGGATTGCTCGTCTTCGTTTGGAGAGTTTAGAGAGGTTAAAGAGCCAGTTAGTGGACTTGAAAGCGAGGTAAGTCTCTTGCTTAACCTTGTAAGAGAGAACTTTTTCCCTTAGGTGTATTAATTTTTGTGTGCTACTTGTTGTGGGGAGCTACGTACGCACGAGGTGACAAGAGTCCATAGGTAGCTATATTCATGATATGTCCGGGTAGACTTAGATTTACATCATGCTTTTAATTGTGTTATTTATACCTATCCTGTGTATTAATTTCTTGATTATGACTGAGATTGAGGATTTTAATAAAAATACCGACGTAGCCTCTTACTTTGAAAAATTGGGAAATATTTGATAAACTATAGATTTATGTCTTCTCGACCCGCATGTACTTCCGCGAGTGAGGTAAATTTCTCTACTCTTATGGGATCGGGCCATTCGTCTCGGCAGTGAATTAAATTAGTCTTATGGGATCGGGTCGCTCGCCTTGGCAGTGTAATAAATTACTCTTATAGGATCGGGCCCTTCTCCTTGGCAGTATGGTAACACTATTCTTAGGGGATCGGGTAGTTCGCCTCGGCAGTACTAAGTACCACTATTCCTATGGGATTGGGTCGTTTGCCTCGGAAGCTTCGTGCTTAATACCTGAGACTGGGTTTGGTTTGGTAACAGTTGAGTTAGCGATTTCAGGGCAGGTTATGACATCTTTAGTGAGTTGATATAGACTCATGTGGGGAATTACTGTAATTTCTTTTATTTGTTTCTTTGTTACTTGTTGTACATTCTCCATGTCTGCTTTATGTATTTCTATTACGGTTTGACCTTTAGTAAGTGTCAAGTCGACCCCTCGTCACTACTTCTTCGAGGTTAGACTGGATACCTACTAGGTACGCGTTATTTTTCGTACTCACGCTATACTTCTGCACTGAATGTGTAGGTACTGAGACAGGTACTACCAGTGATCACACGGACGCGTAGCCGCACTTCTTTGAAGACTTAGTGGTGAGTTGCTTGCCTTGCTCTGATCTGCAGCACCGGAGTCTCCTTCTAACTTGTTTATTATTTCTGTCTATTACCTATCAGACGTAGTTGTATTAGTTTTGTATATTTTCTAGGTTGCTCATGCACTTGTGGCACCGGATTTTGGGGGTTTTTAGCATTTATGTATTGTTGTACTTATCTCTATTGTCATTACTGTTGATGTATTTATCACGCTGGTATTTTGTTGAGAAAAGAGTATGTATGGTTGCATGGGATCTTACTTATTTCATTCTTTTAAAAAGAAAATTTTTTTTTTAAAAGTTAAAAAGGGATAATTAAATTGTAGGTTCACTTGTGGGCTTGCCTAATCATAGCGTTAGGTGCCATCGCCACCTATCATGGGTTTTGGGTCATGACATATCTCGTTATTTTTATGTGTTTTGTGCTCGGCTTACCCAATCTTAGAGGTTATGTGTCATCACAACTCCAATGGTCATTACAATTTTTCACGTAAGAATTGATGTGTTATTTAAAGTCCGTACTTTACTTTCTACTTGCGTCTATCTATTAAGTTCAAAAAATCAGGCTCTTTGAAATCCAAAAAATCGGGTAAGACACAATTCAAACCCCCTTCTTATATTTGAGTGGACCCTAAAATAATAATTAGTAGCAGAATAATTTCTTTCATAAGAGGCAAAAATTTTGAAAGAATCTTTTATGGCTGCACCACCAGACGCTCAAGAAGGACAATCAACCGTTAGCCCACGATTCTGAGTTGCTTTGCTAATTGATAAGAGCTCCAATTTACTCTTCTTCTTCTTTTTTAAACTTTTTTTAGGGATGGAGAAGAGGAACATGCTTGAGAAGGAGTTCTACTAGGAACGACGATTTATTTTTATTCAGCTAATAAAAATGTGCATTAATTAATGTGCAAGGGATGTACTCAGGAGAAGAAGGATGCTGGTAGAAATCTCAATTAGCAGTTTTCATGTAGGAGTGAAAAGAGAGTACTTTGTTCTACCTTTTAGTTACTCCAGTACTTCAGAACTTCAAATTAATGAATTATTTGCCACAAATACATGTTTCATAAATTTCTATACTCCATGACAAATATTATAACATTAATCCAATCTTCTCATAAATTTTATATTCCACAATAGCTATAAATAAATGCAATATTATTTACATAATCTTCTCATGGATCTTCATGGAGCAATAGAGACAATACAGACGCAATCTTCTTATAGATTTTATACTCCATGACAAATACAAAATAAATACAATAATATCTATATAATCTTCGCGTGGAACTTATGCTCTACAATAACTATAAATACAACCACAAACTTTACCTTTGAATATGAGATCCATGACTATCAAAATGATTTTCTTTTTCTTTTTCTTCTCTTTTCTCAATGAAAATTTTTGTTGTTGAAAGGTTTCATTAATCGTAGAAAGTCCTTATTCATGTCATATCAAACATTCTGGAGATGAATTCAGAAGAATCTTAGCGTTGGTAAAATCTCTAACCCTGCAGTTTGAGCATATGATGAAAACCAATAAAAGTAGCTTATTTTGGTATAATATTTTTATTGGATTTTAACTAGATGTTTCTTTATAATTTATGTTCTATCTTTTTCGGTGCTTGCTATATTCGTAGATTGTATGTCTCTTCTTTGTCCCTCATAATCTTTTGGCGTAATACATGCTTTACCTCCTTAACTTGCAAAAAACCTCTTTTACACAACTTATCTTGCAATTTCTATTGTTAATACCCTTCTTTATATATATATATATGTACACCCTTGACTTTTTCAAATGTTTAACTTTTTATTTTTTTAAACCCCCTTATTGAAAAGATCACATATCGCCTAAAAAACTAGTATTGCTGCAAAATCAGCAGGACATTCTTCATCATTCAAGTTAAAATGTTACAACATATAAACAATATTTTCCCTCTCTTTTTTTGTTTTCCTTCATCCGTCTTTCTCTTTCAAAAGTGGAAAATAGCACAACTCGTTCATGGCTTTGCCATAAAATTTTGACATGAAAAATACTATGTTCTAAATTTGTTTAAAAAATAAGTTGTTTTTCATGGTTACTTTATGAAATTTCTTGTTCTTTACTAACTTTCGAAGTTCATTGTTACAGTTACGACGCCGAGGTTGTCTCCACTGCGATGGCAATGCTTTCAAAAGGCAAAGAAAGATTTGATGTGATGATAGTAAATGCTCATTCACCCGATTTACTTTCCTTTAAGCTTTTGTCTGAAGTAGTGGAGATGGGTATCATTTCAATCTTTGAGTACTGCAAAAGGGGGGAAAAGAAAAAAATACAAAAAAGATAAAGAAAAAGATAGAAGAAGGTCACTGGCGACGCCCTCGATGTGAAATTTTAGCTAGGCATTTTCTACGAGGAATGACCGATAAAATGTATAAAAGAATATTCGGAAAAAAGAAAAAGCCTATATTTTTCTAATCTTGTGTAACGTCTCTCCTTGCTCTTTAAAAGTTAATGAAACAGACATAGAAGAATAATTATTACTTCATTTTTGAGACATACGAATTAATTTCTGGCTAACATATCAAGTGTAGTCTTCCTTCACTTTTTATATGAAAAAAATTAATAGTATATAGTTATTATATTTGTAAACAAAAGCAAGATTCTACTCCATATACTTTCTCCGAACTTCCATTGTTTGTTCTTTTGTCCATCTCTCCGCCGACCCCTGTAATTGAAGACCAAAATGAAAGCAAAAACTTAGTTGCACCAGATATTTACACCAAATTGTACTAATTTAGTGTTAAATTAAGATAAAAATATGTATTAACTTACTATAGTTTAGTGATAATAACATTTGTGGAGACATGTATCATGTATTTATTTAATTAATACAAACACTCGTTGCAGATAAGCTTTTACCACTCCCGAAGTCTCAATTGGTCGGCCGCTAGGGACCTTTCATCTATCCCTTCATATGGCCACACCATGCAAAATCGACCAGCCTTAAAACACAACTATTCAACAAAGGAAGATTCCAAGAAAGACTAATTAACAAAGAGTCAACAAGGACTTGTAATCTTGATTAATCCACAAAAACAACACGGGACTTGGAGATTGCTAGTTGGAATACTATCTTTAATCAGTAAACTCAAAAGAGATGGATCCTACCTTGTACAAGACTGCAGTGGAAGGTAATTCAGGAGATGGTGACTCTCTACTTTTTCAGCTCAAAGGGATGAAGAACTTGGCTACCAAGTTACACCAAAAGGCAACACAACACTACCCTGCATTTTGCAGCCCTCCATGACCACTCCGACTTTGTGCAGAAAGTTCTTACCATTTCCCTGCCATTATTATATTGTCAGAAGAAGAAAAATGAGACTGCACTTCACCATGCAGCAAATGAAGGGAACGTTGAAGTGGTCCGCCTGTTACTCAACTAAGGAGACGCGAAGGAGTTGCTAAGGATGACTGACTATGATGGAGATACAGCCTTGCACAAGGCCGTGAGGAATCAACATGTGGATGTGGTCAAGTTGTTGGTGAAAGAAGAAGATCCAGAGTTTGTATTTCCTGCCAATTTGGCTGAAGAAACTCCACTTTGCCTGGCAGCTGAGTCTGGTTTCCATTGTGCTTTGCTTGAGATCTTAGAATCCTGCAATACACCACTTATACCAGCTTTACATGCAGCAATAATTTCTGGATTTACAGGTTAGTATTCATATCTCTGAGACTAAAGACAAATTGTGAACGTGAATTTACTCCCTTATCAACAAGCTTCCTCAACATTCTTTGGAAAACGAAGATAACGAAGTTGAACCCATGCTCTTACAAGCATGAAAGCAAAGAATTTTTTGGTTGAAGATGAAAAGTTGAAATGTTGTAAATTTGTTAAATTACTAGGCGTGACACATTAATGAAGTCTACATTATTAATGTAACAATAAAAGCTATAGCACTTCCCCGAGTCTAAAAATTTAACAAGTCTTGGCTTTCTAGATTATCAACACGTACATTCGTTTGACCAGGTCAGCTATAACATGTTTGATAGTTTGTAAATGAAATCACGGTTCTAATAGTTTTTTTTCCCTGATCTTCTACAATTAAAAGTCAAACATTGATTGAGATTTGAGGCGGATCAATACAATTAAATGAATATATATTAGCTTTAATTCTACACCTATGAAAGGCAGTAGAGTGTACATGAAATCATTGCCTCATATCATCTCATTTGATGAGTTCAGATTGCACCAGATCACTGTTGCAGTCAAATAAGTCATTATGCTAAGAAAGCAAACAAGTGGGAATGGAATCCGCTGCACTATACACTCAGGCTCAATCTAGTTGAACTGGTTTCTGAAATACTCGACAGAGATAGATCCCTAGCCTAGTTACCAGCAAGCAATGCTAATGATTGGACTACTGTATTTCACATAGCAGTAATTGAAGGCAATAAGCGCCTGATGTTAGAGGTGCTAAGACACTGCCCAGATTGCTGGGAAATGCTTAATAGCAGGGGTCAGAATGCTCTTCATGTTGCCATATTGAACAAGCAAAATTCCAGTGTCAAGTTCATACTGGAGTTTCCTAACTATCAAAACCTTATTAATGAGAAAGACAATAAATGCAACACTCCTCTCCATTTGATTTCTGCTTCCAGCTGCTATGTCCCGGAATTGCTAGACCATCCTAGGGCAACAAAACTGTCATCCTCAATGACCTTTTGGAGGTAAACAATGACATTGGATAGCAATTATAGGTCAGAATAGAATGGGCATTTGCTTCGAGTTGGTAGAATCGGGAGACGTGATTTCAAGATAAGACTGCAGGACAAGGAAAAGCCAAAGGACAAAGTGAAGACAAGGGACCAGACACATCAACAGGAACAGAAAACTGAGAAAGAAAGCAAAAGAATGATTGATAAAGTGGTAAAGGCAGCTCAAACACATCTTATTGTAGCCACTCTTGTAGTTACAGTGACTTCGCAGCTGGTTTCACGTTACCAGGAGGCTTAGCCAGCAACCCTGGTCCTAATCAGGGGATGGAATTCTAATAAGGAAAGCATCTTTTAAAGCATTCATTAATATGAATGTTGTTGTTTTGTATGCTCCACTGGTGCTGTATTCAGCTACTTTGTCACTTTCTTGTGTTGAGGTTTTAGGTGTTTAGCAAGAAATATACCTTCTCATCGCATGGTCTCCAAAGTAAGCTCCTCCCATTAGTTAAAAGGGAGAAGGAAATTTACACGTTGGACATGGGAACATCACTTTTTAGCTCTTAACCTACAAGACACTGCATTTCTGCCCTTCTGTTTGAGTATAACCTCACCCTTAACCTTCTCTCTCTCACTCTCTGGATCAATGTAACAATCTTTCATCACAAACCTTGAGAAGTTACTTCTTCAGTAGTACACAAAAAGAATAATATCATAAAGTTAAAACATCATGTTATAGTTTTGAAAATATTTAGGTACACTCTAGCAAATCAATATTTTTCCTCAATAGCAAATTCTAGTAGACAAGCATTTTGGACTTTGATGAATTATTGCCCCAATCAAAACCAAATATGAAGTGGAAAACATCTTAATGGACAAAGAACTGCTGAATATGATGAGTTCTAGAACTACAGCTGGACAAATTCGGGTCCAGTTCTAGAGAGACACAGTCACAAACATTAACATTACCAGAAATAACTAGTTCCAGCTCATGGACCGATACAAGATTTTATCATCTCTATACGGCATCACCTATCAAAAAAAATCGTCTCTATGTGTATGTGGCATCACAGAAGCAACTGACCTGGTGATTTTAGTGTTCTCACAAGAATTTTTGTGATAAGAAATGACATGCAGCATTTTAAAAATTAATTTTTTAGTGACATCCTCCAAAAGTTCTTAGTATACACTTGTATCTACCTGTCTAGAGAAGCTACACTGAACAAAGGTAACTACGAATCTATCATCAGAATGCTCGCCATTCCAAGGTTCAGCTTTATAACAAAAAACAAACTTATGCACTTGACTTAGGCACATATAAGGAAATAGCACTCATGAAAATCAAGCTTTAAAGCAGAGAAAATGCACCATGCTAAGATTTATAAAACCTTTGTGGTGTGGAAACTTTGAAGAAAGCTATTTCATTAGATTCAAATCACACAAGCACATGCAACATGTATGCTATAGGAACAGGAAACTAGGAGGACTAAGTCGAGATGGGGTAGATAACAAGAGAAAAGGACATCGAAGCAGTCTAACACAAGACTCGTTTCTAGAAAATATCAATTGAAATCTAGTATTGTTAGGACTAAGTACAACAACAACAACAAAAACATACCCAGTGTAATCCCACAGGTGGAGTCTGGGGAGGGTAGTGTGTACGCAAACCTTAACCCTACCTGGAGAGGTAGAGGGAGGCTGTTTCCGATAGACCCTCGGTTCAAGAAAAGGTGGAAAGGAAGAAAATGGGAGAAGAAGAAGAAGAAGAAGAAGAAAGAGGGGGGAGAAAGAAAGAAGAAGGAGACAAAAGACGATAAGGAAAAAGAGGAGAAAAAGTAGCATCAAATAGTAACAATCAGGGAGTAACAATTTCCAGTAAAAGGGGAGAAAAAGCAGCATCAAATAGTAACAATCAGGGAGCAACAATTCCAGTAGCAATTATAAAAAACAATGTACATGGTTGCTAAGTACCAAATACAATAAAAAACTAGAAAGAAGTAACTTTCAACCAACAACAAGAATATTACTAGTACTACCGGTAAACCTAGGAGAAACTCACAACTACCTGCAAACCCACCACCTTAATCCTCGACCTCCACACCTTCCTATCGCTAGTCATGTTCTCGGTTAGGTGAAGCACCGACATGTCCTGCCTAATCACCTCTCCCCAATACTTCTTTGGCCTACCCCTGCCCTTCCTCAAGCCCGCCATGGTCAACCTCTCACACCTCCTGAGCGGGGCATCTATGCCTCTCCTCATCATATGCCCAAACCATCGTAGCCTCGATTCACGCAGCTTGGCTTGCACGGATGTCACTCCCACCTTGTCCCTAATAACTTCATTCCTGATCTTGTCTTTCCTGGTATGTCCACACATCCATCTCAACATCCTCATTCAGCTACGCTCATCTTCTGGACGTGGGACTTCTTGACGGGCCACCACTCAGCTCCATACAACATAGCCGGTCTAACCACCACCCTGTATAATTTGCCCTTAGGCGGCACATTTTTATCATATAAAACCCCCGAAGCTAGCCTCCATCTCATCCAACCGCTCCAATGCGGTGAATAACATCCTCGTCAATCTCCCCGTCGCCTTGGATTATAGACCCAAGATACTTGAAACTATCTCTTGTGGGAATGGCTTGTGTATCAATCTTTACTTCCACTTCTTCTTCATGCCTCTCATCACTGAACTCGCACTCTTAAGTATTCAGTTTTCGACCTACTCAACTTGAAACCTTTGGATTCCAGTTTGTCTCCAAACTTTCAACCTAGCGTTAACACCCCATCGTGTCTCGTCAATCAGTACTATGTCATCAGCAGATAACATACACCATCACACCCTCCCTTGTATGTGTCGTGTTAGCACATTCAACGCTAGGGCAAACAAAAACAGGTTAAGGGTTGTCCCTGATGCAACCCCATCTCCACAGAAAAAATGTTCTGAGTCTCCTCCCGCAGTCCTTACTCGAGTCTTAGTGCCTTTGTACATGTCCTTAATCACCCTAATGTACGCTACTGGGACTCCGCTAACCTCCAAACATCTCCATAACACCTCCCTCGATACTTTGTCATAAGCCTTCTCAAGGCCAATGAACACCATGTGCAAGTCCTTTTTCCTCTCCTACACTGCTCTACCAATCGTCTCACAAGGTGAATGGCTACTGTAGTTGACCGTCCCGGCATAAATCCGAACTGGTTCTCAGATATAGATACATCTATCCTCACTCTCTTCTCCACCTTCCTCTCCCAAACCTTCATAGTGTGACTCAGCAGCTTGGTACCCCTATAGTTGTTGCAGTTCTGGATATCACCCTTGTTTTTGTACAACGGAATCATCAAACTCCACCTCCAATCTTCGGGCATCTTCTCCGTCTTGAAAATGAGTTTAAACAAGTTAGTAAGCCACTCCAAGCCTACCCTACCCACTTCTTTCCAAAATTCCATCGGGATCTCGTCACGCACAGTCGCTTTACCCCTGCTCATCTTCCGTATCACATCAACCTCCTCACACTTAATATGCCTACAAAATCCAAAATCTCCCCGACTCTCTGAGTTCTCCAACTCACCTAGCAGATGTTCCTATCCCCTCGTTCAAGAGTCTATGGAAGTACTCCTGTCATCTACGCCTGATACACGCCTCTTCCACCAATACCTTACCGTCTTCATCTTTGATGCACCTCACTCAATCCAGGTCCCGAGCCTTCCTCTCCCTAAACTTGGCTAACTTGTACAGCTTCCTATCTCCTCCTTTGCCCCCAAGATCCTCGTACAATCTTTCAAAAGTTGCAGTCTCAGCCGCCGTGACCGTGAGCTTCGCCTCTCTCCTTGCCTTCTTATAACACTCCCTATACGACCTCCGCTCTTCCTCGTCCGTGCTCTCCACTAGCTTCAAATACGCCGCTTTCTTAGCTATCACTTTTCGTTGGACCTCCTCATTCCACCACCAGTCCCCTTTGTGGCCACCCTAGTAACCCTTCGAGATCTCTAACACCTCCCCAGCAGCTTCCCTAATGCAGTTCGCTGTCATGGTCCACATACTACTCGCTTCCCCACTACTCCTCCAGGCTCCCATAGCCAATAGCTTCTTCCCCAACTCCTGAGCCTTTCCCTAAGTCAAGGCTCCCTACTTGATCTTAGGTTGGTCGTACACCGCTCTCTTCTTCCTTGCTCCCTAGACCTCCAAGTCCATTACCAAGAGCCCATGGTGCGTCGACAGACACTCACTCGGGATTACCTTGCAATCCATACAAAAGCCCTTATCACTTCTCCTAAGGAGAAGATAATCAATCTGAGTCTTGGCAACCCTATTCCGGAAAGTGACCAAGTGATCCTCCCTTTTCTGAAAACCCGTATTAGCTAGCACCAAGTCAAAAGCTTTAGCAAACGCCAATAACGAAGTACGGCTCTCGTTCCTAACCCCGAAATCGAACCCGCCATGCACCTCATCATAACCCCTAGCCGTCTCCCCAACATGACCATTAAAGTCACCCCCTATGAAAATCTTCTCGGACTACGGGATACCACGCACAACCTCGTCCCAATCCTCCCATAAGCGCCTTTGACCTCCTCGCTCAGTCCCGAACTGTTAGGAGTAAGTACAAGATGCATATATCACTTAGTACATATAAAGGCGCAAACTACGGTAGGAAACAAAGAGAAATTAATGGAAAGAGGACACCGCCATATTTTAGGTAAAGGCATCAAGGCACAACTTAATTCCTATTTAGAGGCCATAGATCTTTGATGCTTTGCTTTTCGCGTGAAGACTGAGCTATAATCCTTACCTATGAGCTCAGAAGAACTAGGACACAAAAGATATATTTTTCTCATTCATCAAAAATACATTGACAAATGAGAAATCAAACTCTTTTCTTCTTTTTGTTCCTCTTTTCTTCTTTTTGTTTAGCAGCCGGGGAATGGAACTAGAAAGAAATGTTGGTTATGTTAACGCCTGGCTAGACCATTTTTTCATCAACGTCTTAATTGATTCATTCAGCCCATCATCGTTTTAGAAATTCTAAAGCTGAAAACTCTAACAACAATAGACCATTTTCTCATTCAGTCAACACAAGACTCCACTTATATATATCTTAAAGGTACACATTAGTTAGTACATAACATAACACGCCCTAGTTCCAGTAAAAGGTTACCATTATATCAACAACGCTAACCACACGACTTGGAAGAATAATCAAAAACTAATTATCAAATATCTCGAGAAAACTAGATTTACGAAATTCCATTTCCATAAATTCTAAGAAAATTGAATCAAATTGACAGACAAACATTAACTTACCATATTGCCGGCCATAAAACCACTTATTGAACTCCACTTCTTCTTCCAACTTCTTCACATGAGCCTGAAGCATCATGAGAACATTCCTTGCTAGAGCCTTTAGAGTCCCAACAACAGCAAATGCAGGACTCTTCATAAGACCCCAAAATCTTGGCATAAATCTCAGCCGAATAGGAAAGTTCTCAAGGGCTTTAAACTCATCTGGACCATAAACTTCCCTTCAAAAATAGCCCCAGTAAAGTCATTTTTTTTATTTTTTCCAACTTTTTCTCCATCTGGAAAGTTCTATAAGGCTTCAAAGCAGCTGGAATTTCTTCATTATAAACAAAGAGCAAGTATTCATACCTTTCATACATGGTTTCGAGATTTCCCATTTAGTCCCTTTAATTGCCTTAAGGACTAAGGTGTTCTTGGTAACTATAAGTCTTGTGGTTTCTGGGAGTTGGATCCTGAGTTCTTGGAATTGCTTTACAGTGAACCCCTTGTAGCTGATTCAGCCAAAAGGTGACAATCTTATAGTTCAATTTTATGCTCTTTTTTTTTTTTTTTTT
>MCJB01002381.1:20786-40326 GCA_002018475.1 Nicotiana obtusifolia | reverse complement strand
GAGGATAACAAAGAACAGAGAATGAACAACATTGTCGACTTAATTTTTATTTTTATAATGCTGTCCACTAAATAATGGGGACATGTACAAGCACACAGGAGAAGCAGCACAATCATATGGCGCATGCATTCGAATCGATATGTATTAACAAACATATGAATCAATTTGCCTGCAGCTTAAATTTTTAGAAACAAATTTTAGCCGTAAATGAGACAGGCTGCAGTCAAGCACCAAGACCAGCAAGAGAGAAGAAACAGTTGATAATTCATCATACTAGAGATCCATGGCTAAAAGGTATTTACAAAAGGAAGAACATATATGGACATGGTATATGTACGTATGTTTCTATCGCTTATCCAAGAAATGCGTGTATATACGTACATATAGGTGTGTGACCACAAATAACGATCAACTAATAACAGATACAGAGGAGTAAGCACTGTATACTCATTTGATAAAAAGTAACAAAAGTTTTCACAAGGTTCGATCAGATTTATCACTAGAAAATAAGGAAAAAGAACTCACTTCATCAAATGGGAAAAGAAATAATTTGCCAATTTGCTAAGGAACTTCTCATTTAATGGCCAGTTACTACCTGAGAAGCTACGACAGATTTAGGCAGGTTCTCCAGGTAAAGCTCCCATTCCTGTCCCTTCCAGTCAGCAACTTCATCCTCTCTTGGCGTCCTACCTAGCTTGAACTCATTAGCGAGTGAAACAATCTTTGAATAGATGTTAGAAACTGGTTCCATGGCAACTGGAGGAATCCCTGTGCCCTCGGTCCAAAGTTTCAAATCAATCTCGTTCCCTATTCCAGGGACATTAGCTTTAAGGAAACTGAGAAATATATCGGTGTCAATAGATTGAAACTTAAAGGTCGCAATATACTTCTTCAGAAATTCATCAAAAGCAGGTCTTCCAATCTGAGAACTTAAAGTGGGAAAAAAGTTAAGTTCGTTCTTGCAAGTAGAAAGTAGAATACCTCCTAGACTAGATGATCTACCAACCTGTCTTTCAATGCACTGTAAAAACTGGAAGCCTTTTTCATACGGAACTACAGAGTACACATCATCCGGGTCGACACCTGCCTGATTTGTCTTTAGCTTGGTGAACTCCATGTTATCCTTGAATCTTTCCATTTCCTTAACAAGTCCCTTCCAGCCAATTCCAATATTTAATGAAGCTATTTCCTCGCCTTCAACAGCCTCAACAATTCTTCGCTCTGCATATGTTGTAAAACCCTTCAAACACCAGAATCAGTCTAACTTATTACATTGTTAATTATTGAAAGAAAAACGGAAAGAAAGAAACAATCCCATTTTTCTATAACAAACTTAATAGGACTTCCATCAGAACGTTCATTCAATTAATCATAGTACATGCCTAAGTTTGAGTTTGCAGACAAAAGTTAATACAAGCATTGGACTTCATTTCTTCCACTGTCGTTATAGTGAAATCATATTTCACACTCTAATCCACAATTCATATGAAAGAACAAAAGTACTATGTCTATCCCCACAACCTAACAGAAGAAGCATCTTTTGCGTTATTTCAAAAACAAGCTAATAAACCGTCACGCGGAAAAAAAAAATAAGGAAAAGATATGGCATCATGTCATAGTTGCAACATTGCATCATTGCAGATCTTGCAAGTGCATTTCCCAAACAGTGCTTTAGAAGGCTATGGTCTAAGGTGGAGTTTTTAAAGTGAGGGAACAGAAGGTCAAGGAACTCCAAATGTAAATAGAGACAACATTCAATAGAAGAATTCACCTACTGTCGTCTCTATCAGACTCTTCAACCTCTAGGCTACCCCCCAAGGGCTTTCTATTGGTGTAAATTTTTAGTCAGAGAACAGAAAAGACAACTAAAAACCAGGAAAGTCCATTAGGATGCTAAAGGTTGTATTTTAACAGTTTAACTATCCTATAAATAAAGCATTTTCCTATACTCGTAATGTGTTATTTTCAAGTGCTTGACACAATAAGCTATAGTACCTCATTCAACCAAAAGTGGTCGTTGTTTTTGTTCGTGATCAAGTTCCCTGTCCAGCTATGAGCAAGTTCGTGAGCCACCACCTGCGATCCGCTAGCGTCCCCCTTGATCACCGTGGGAGTCAAGAAAACCATCCTCGGATTCTCCATTCCGCCAAGAGGAAAACTCGGCGGCAACACCAAAAGATCAAACCTTTCCCATTCATAAGGTCCAAAAAGCCTCTCCCCTACCTGAATTATCTCTTCTGTACCAGCAAACTCCTTAGCAGCAGCATCCAATACCTCATTAACAGCCTCAGCATACACCCTTGTCCTGGGTCCCACCTCCCTGAACCCTAACTCCCCCACAGCAAATGCAAACAAATAGGGAGGAATAGGCTGTTCCATCGCAAACTCCTCCACCACCCTATCATCCCCACACCACACTGAATTCTCACAGACCCATTGCGCCTCGGAGGGCAGTGGGTCCCGCCTCTCCACGCGTCTGGCGGCCATAACAGCTGATAACTGGCGGGGGATGTTCAACTTCGCTGCGTACTTGACACGTGCAGCGGGTGTGTCCTGACAAGGAAAGATGGAACGGGCGTGAATGGGCTGGCAATGGGTGTAGACATAAGGTTGAGTCTTGTTAAAAGTTTGAGGAGGGGAAAGCCACTGAAGGGCAGAACTGGAAGGGCTAGTTTTGGAGAGAATCAAGATTTGGGTTTGGTTAGAAAGTGAAACGGTGAGTGACTGTCCAAGAATTGGGGAATTAGGAGAGAGGGAGAAAGGGAGAGGGGAAAGGGAAAGTGGGTCAAGCACAGAGGAGACAGAGAGAGAGCGAGTGTCGAGAGTGAGGGGTCCAGTGTAAGGGGTGGGGAGGGAGAGGAGAGTGGCAGAGGAAATAGTGGAAGATGGGAAATCAAAGAAGAAAGCGAGGGAGATATGGGTAGTGAGTGGGTGTGCTGAATCAGTGAAGGAATGTGGATCAATGGGTGCCATGGAAATTGAACAGAAATGAAGGTTTTTGCAACTAACTCAGAGAGTATGAATTATGATCACAGGAAAAGAGTGGGAGTTTGATTTGTGCTTTTAGATTTCGATGGTAGCGTGAGAATATGTAGGAGTAGGAAGAAGAATTGTGGGCCAAAAGGAAGTTTGTTTTTATAATAGACAAAGGACAGGTTCATACATACTTTATACACACGGGCAGATTCGAGCACAAGAGAGGTACGAAAGAGATAAGCTTAAGTTGTTATATTTAATATTTCTTCATTGAAAAGGTTACATAAATGATAAGGAGAAATACTCGAGTAGAACTTTATCCAAAATAAGGGAGGAGTTAGAAGTTGAAGATAACTAAAACTCTTCCATCAAGGAAGAGTAGCATTAGAACTCTAGTTATATTTTATCCTACTAACTCTATATATTTCAGGATGTTCTCATTCTACAGGCACGCACAAAAGCTAAAGTTAAACGTGAGTTAAGAGCAAAATTGCAAGTCATTTTGCAAGCAATTCTTGCGTGATTCAAGTGTGCGAACTCGAAGCTACATGAACCAGATAAAAGAACCAGTTCCAAGCGTCTGTCTTTTATTCTAGTTCAATTGTAGTAGGTTTTTTCAAGTTGTACCTTTCAGCTTTATCTAGAAGAAATTGTATTAGGTATCCTAAGTATTCAAGTTAGAGTTAACTTGGAGTTGTCGCAACAGTTAGAGGTTGGTTGCCACAACGAGATTAGAGTTAATTCTTAGGTTTACAAAGAGTTTTATAAATGTTGTTTTGGCTCAATGATTTAGTGAAGTGTTGGAAAAAATATTACTGAGTAGTAGGCCGTGATATTTTCACCTTTTGAGCTGGGTGTTTTTCACGTAAAAATACTTGTGTTCTTTACTTTCCGCATTTACTATTTTCATAGTATAAGGAACGTTTAGAAGAACCAGGTCCTTCTAGAATCAGTGCACGAGAAAATTGGACACCACACAAATCACCTTCTCTTGTGTGGTATTGAAGTATAAAACATCAATTGGTATCAGAGCAGGTTATCGAGGCTAATACCTTAGGAGAAGATCAAGATGAGTGCACCACCTGAAAACTGGGAAGGGCAATCCACTGCTAGGCCACCACTCTTTAATGGCCAGTACTACTCTTGGTGGAAAAACAAGATGAGAGATCACATTATAGGAGCGGACTATGAGCTATTGTCACCGATGGTCCACTGGCTACCTTGAAGATAAATGCTGAAGGAGTAGAGGTGCCAAAAACAAGAGCGGATTGAACTGTTGAGGACTTGAAGAAATAGGAGAAGAATGATAAAGCTAAGAAATGGCTTGTTTGTGGACTTGGTCCAGATGAATACAGCAGAATCCAAAGTTTTACCACTGCTAAGCAAATTTGGGATACTTTACAAGTGGCTCATAAAGGAACACCACATGTGAAGAGAACCAGAGGAACTCTACCGTATTCTCAATATGAGAACTTTACTATGAAGAAAAGAGAAACCATTCAAGAGATGTACACAAGGTTCACTACATTGACAAATGAATTAAAGTCTCTTGGAAGGATTATTCTTGAAGAAGATGGAGTCGAGAAGATATTGACAAGGGTTCTTCCTATTACTTGGGAGAGCAAAATCACTGCCATTCAGGAATCAAAGAACATTGCCACTCTCCTACTGAATGAATTAATTGGAAATCTTACTGCCTATGAACTTAGGAGACAAACCATGAAAATGAATGTACATAAGAAGGAAAGGAGCCTGACACTCAGAATAACTGAAGGTTCTAATATAGAAGATGACGAAATGGCTATGATCACCAAGAACTTCAAGAAGTACCTAAGGAGAGGAAAGGGTTCTTCAAGAAGTGAAAGCCATAGTAAGTCAAAAGTTCCTGAGAAGCAAACAAATGACAGATGCACAAGTGTGGAAAGACTGATCACCACATCAAGAACTGTCCTCAATGGGAAATTGAATGGAAGAAGGAAAGAGTTGAACGAAGGAATAGGAAGAAGAAACAGGTTGAACCCAAGAAAAGCAAAGGATCAACCAAGGCTATGGTCGCTGCTTGGGAAGAAATCTCAGATGAAAGCTCAGATGATGATGATGGGGATGAACAAGCACTTATGGCCATTGGAGAATCTGATGAAGAAACTGAGGTAAGTGTAATTCATCTCAAAGACAAGATTAAATTATTTTCTAAAGAAAGGTTATCTGAGTTACTTCTAGAACTAATGATGAATCTGAGGATGTACACAATGAAAAGGAATAATTGTCTAAAGAATGTGTGATTTTAAAGGCTAAGTGCAAAAACTTGGAACTTAGGGTTAGTGATACTGTAAGTGAAAATACTGTATTGAAGAACCAGGTTCATGCATTTGACTCAACTGTTCTAGAACTTAAATTTGAAAATGTAAAACTGAAATTAAGAACAGGTAAAAAGACAGTTGATCACACAACTCACTCTAGAAGAAAATATAGGAAAAATAAAAAATGAGTTGTATAAAAGGGATGAACAGGTGAGAATCCTAAAGGAGGAATCTAAGCAAGGTCAAGCATGAGCTACACAAAACTTGTAAATAGAACAGGTTCTCCGATGCACTTTCATGGCTACAGGAACACCATATTAGCAATAGAATAGGACTTGGCTTTGGGAATCTGGCACCTAAATGGGATCCCAAAAGCAAGTACCTCATACTTCCTAAGAACAATATTTGCACACACTGTGGTAAAATAGGTCACTATAAAGTGAATGCACTGCAAAAGAAAAGGCAAGTCAAAAGAACAAAGAATTTGTTCAAGGAAAGAATAGGCTACCAAGTTGGGCTAAAAAGAATTTGATTC
This sequence comes from Nicotiana obtusifolia, assembly GCA_002018475.1. Classification (NCBI taxonomy): domain Eukaryota; kingdom Viridiplantae; phylum Streptophyta; class Magnoliopsida; order Solanales; family Solanaceae; genus Nicotiana; species Nicotiana obtusifolia. The sequence continues at coordinate 34,515 of MCJB01002381.1, read as the reverse complement.
ACCCTTTTACTTATTAAAAGGGACCCAAACTTGTTTGGGTTCCTAAGACTAATCTCTAATTTTCTTTTACAGGTCCAAGTGACAGGGAGCAACCAAATATAGTACATGGATAATGGTTGCTCAAAGTACATGACAGGAAACAAGAATCAGTTCCTTTCACTTGAGAACCTCGAAGGAGGTAATGTCTCATTTGGAAATGGGAAGAAAGGTGAGATCATTGGTGTTGGAAAGGTAGGTTAGACTGATTCTCACTCTATTGAGAACGTCCACTTGATAGATGGATTGAAGTACAGTCTAATAAGTGTATCACAATTGTGTGATAGAGGTAACATGGTAGAATTCACCTCTACAAAATGCTTTGTGATTAATTTTACCAGTGACAAGATAGTTTTGCAGGAAAAAAGAGTGAACAACATATACTTTGTAGATCTATCCACACTTTCAGAAAATGAACTCACTTGCTTAAGTGTGTTGGATAATGATCCCCTCCTTTAGCACAAGAGACTTGGACATACCAGTCCAAGTGAACTAAACAAACTAGTCTCCAAGGATTTGGTGATAGGACTGCCTAACATTATGTTCAAGGAAGATAAAGTTTGTAAGGCTTGTGGAAGAGGTAAGAAGGTAAGATCATCTTTTAAAAGCAAGAAAGTGGTAATCACCACCAGGACGACGGAATTGGTCCATATGGATCTTTGTGGACTAATGAGAACATTAAGTAGAGGCAGTAAGAGATATGTGATGGTGCTTGTTGATGATTACTCTATGTTTACTTGGACATTGTTTTTAACATATAAAGATGAAGCATTTGACATGTTCATCTCTTTTGTGAGAAAAACTCAGAAACAACTAGGTAATCAACTTGCATCAATTAGGTCTGATCATGGTATTGAATTTGAGAATGCTAAATTTGATGAATTTTGTGATGAGCATGGCATAGATCATAACTTCTCTGTTCCTAGGACTCCACAACAAAATGGAGTAGTTGAAAGAAAGAATATGACACTTGAAAATATGGCTAGGACTATGCTTCTTTCTAGTAAACTGCCCCATAGTTTCTGGGTAGAAGCTGTGAACACTCCATGTTACATCATAAATAGGTGCATGACTAGACCTCTTGTAGAGAAGACTCCCTATGAGTTACTTAAAGGGAGAAAGCCAAACATATCCCATCTTAGGGCATTTGGATGCAAGTGTTTTGTGCACAATGATGATAAAGATTCCCTAGGTAAGTTTGATCCGAGAAGTGATGAGGGAGTATTCTTGGGATATTCTTCACATAGTAAAGCTTATAAGATTTATAATAAAATAACTATGTATGTAGAAGAAAGTGTACATATAGTTTTAGATGAAACTAACATTCTATCTGAAAGGCGGGAACATGATGATGAAGCAATTGGGCTGGTAAGAAACTCAAATGAAACCACAGCCCAGACTAAAGCTGCACCAGAGGAAGGAATATGTGATGGAACGGGTCCTTCTACCCAGGACAACTTGACTGGGGGAACTGAACAAAGAGGAAGTTATCCTCAAACCTCGAGGGAGCCTATCCATTAACCTGTCCCTCAGCAACAAAACAATGAAGGAACATCTAGGGAAAACTAGCTGGTTGTGGAACCTTACAAGTATCAAAGTTCTCATCTCACTAAGAACATAATCACTGATCTAACCTCTGGAATCAAAACCAGATCTTCTTTGAAGAATCTTTGTGCTTTTGATGCTTTTTTATCTCTTATTTAACCGAAAAATGTTGTTGAGGTTTTACAGTATGCAGACTGGGTAAATGCAATGAAAGATGAACTCAACCAATTTGAGAGAAGTCAAGTTTGGTATATGGTACCAAGACCCAAGGACAGATCAGTAATGGTACAAAATGGATCTTCAGAAACAAACTTGATGAAGATGGAATGGTTACAAGAAACAAGGCAAGATTGGTGGTTCAAGGATATAGTCAAGAAGAGGGCATAGACTATGATGAGACTTTTACTCCAGTTGCAAGATTGGAGGCAATTAGACTCCTTATAGCCTTTGCTACTTATATGGAATTCACTCTCCATCAGATGGATTTCAAGAGTGCCTTCCTCAATGGCTATCTAAAGTAAGAAGTGTTTTGTCAAGCAACCTCGGGGCTTTGAAAGCAAGGAATGTCCTGATCATGTGTACAAGCTTGACAAGGCACTTTATGGGCTAAAGTAGGCTCCAAGGGCATGGTATGAAAGATTATCAAAAATTTTGCTTGAGCATGGCTACAAAATAGGGAAAATTGATAATACTTTATTCTTGAAAGAAAAAGGTAAAGATCTCTCGGTAGTTCAGATATATGTTGATGATATAATCTTTAGAGAAACTACTGATAAGTTAAGTAAAGAATTTGCTAAACTAATTGGGAGTGAATTTGAAATGAGTATGATGGGTGAGCTTAATTTCTTTTAGGCTTATAAATTAATAAAATTCAAATGGAACTATGATCTATCAGCAGAAGTATGTGAAAGAGTTGCTTAAAAGCTTTATGGAAGATTCTAAAGAAATTGACACTCCTATAGCAACTGCCACAAAATTGGATGTAGATGAACCTAGTTCATCTGTTGATCAGAAGTTGTATAGGGGACTGATTGGCTCTATGTTGTATCTCACTGCTAGCAGACCTGACATTGTCTTCAGTGCAGGCCTTTGTGCTAGATTTCAGGCAAGTCCAAAGGAGTCTCACTTGACTGCTGTTAAGAGGATCCTGAGATACCTAAAAGGCACCACTGACATTTGTCTATGGTATCCAAAAGGTAGTAATTTCAACTTAGTGGGATGTGCTGATGCTGATTATGTAGATTTTCTTGTGGATAGAAAGAGCACCTCAAGTATGGCACACTTTCTTGGCTCATGTCTTGTGTCTTGGGCCACCAAAAAGCAAAATTTCATGGCCTTATCTACTGCTGAAGTTGAGTATGTTATTGCTGCCTCATATTGTGCTCAATTGTTGTGGATCAAACAGCAATTAATGGATTTTGGAATTGATGTAGGTTGTATCCTCATCTTTTGTGACAAAACTAGTGTGATTAGTATGACCAAGAACCCGGTTCATCACAAAAGAACTAAGCACATAGATGTTAGGCGTCACTTTTTGAGGAACAACTATGAAAAAGGTTTGATAGGAATTTTGTGCTACTGACAAGCAAATAGCTGATATCTTCACAAAAGCTCTAAGTAGAAATCACTTTGAAAGGAACAGGTTAGAATTAGGGATGATTAAGATCACCTAAAAGTAACCAGTTCTAACTCAAAAATTGGTTAGAGAAATTGTGAATTTTTGTAAATAATTAGATTAGATTTTGCTCAGTCTCATACTTTCATCAGTATACTCTTGTGCCATGTGCTAAAATGTCTCATTAATCACTAATGATATTGTCTCTATTTTTCTTGTTACACAAGAGATTTCTCAGTGAAGAATCTGGTTCATCAAGATTACTTGGTATGTACTCTCCATTCTGCATATTTTGGAATAATTATATTTGGATTATGATCAAAAGAAGAGTCCCATTTAATCCTAACATCCTCGAGCTTATCCGTTGAGAAACGAACTAGTTTCATTCAAAAAGAGTCCAAAAACACAATAAGTGCCTAGATTCTAGGGAGAGTAAAAAACATCTCTTCAAACTGACTCCCAGTTTGATACGACCTCTGAACTTCTGAAAAATTAGTTGTTACCAAGTTAAACTCCTCCTCTTTATATTGATTAGGCCTTAGTTGAATCCTCACTTCAAATATCTAAGCCGTTAAACAAATTCTCTCCATCTTCTCTCATATTCCAAACACACATATTCATCTTCTCTCATACACACAGCAATGGAGAACCCTTCTGAGACTTCTCTACAACCACCCAAGGAAACAACACCCACACCATCCATCACACCTTCAACCACACTCATCTTTAAGAAAAGAAGGTTCAAGATACTAGCTCGCAAGTTTGTTGCTGGAAAAGGACAAATCAAGAAAATAAATAAGCAGTTGAGGGCAAGTAAGGGAGTTGAACCCCAAAAATTTGAAGACTCTTTCAAATCTGCAACTAAGGGGGAAGAAACTGTTTCATCTGAAACAGAGCAGGTAAAATCTGGTCCTAAAGTTACATTTGAAGTAACTTCTTAGGTTACTGAAAATTTGGAAACTAGCTTTGTTCTAGTAGAAAAAATGGCTGGGGTAGAGACTGCTGAGTATGAGAAAATGGGTGGTAAAAATAAAAGGAGAAAAGAAAAGGAGAGTGAGGGCGCTCAAGGTGATGTGAGGAGAATGGGACAAAGAGTGGTTGAATCTTCCTCCACCCCTATTGGTTTGACAAAAGGAATTGGAGTTATGGAAGGAGGGAGTCAGGAATCAGCTGGAAAAAAAAAAGTGTGAAAGAAAAAGGGGGAAATGGGTCTGGAGAAGCTACTGAGGGGTTGAGTAGATTGGGGAAGTAGGTTCAAGAACCTGTTCCATCTGAGCGGGAACCCCTTGAAGACTTACTGAAAAAGATGTCTGACAGTTACAATCCTAAAAAGAAAAGAAGTTCAGGAGTTAAAGTCCCTGGTACTTCTAGGGCAAACAAGAAAAGAAAAGCTGCCTCGTCTATCCCTGTAAAGACTCCTTATACAAGATGAAGAGCTACAAGGAGGCAAAAGAAGTAGAGTGAGGCTGATCTAGAAAAGGCCTTAGAAGAAAGTAAGAGAAAAGCTACTGTTAAGGGAAAGAGGAAGGTGGTTGAGCATGTTGAGGCAGTTTAAATTGATGAGATGGACATGGTTCTTCAGGATGCAGAGGAGGCATGAGAAATGGAGGGTGTGACTCCAAAGTCAAAGAAAGCCAGAGCTTTCATAAAGAAGTCTATTCCAAAAACAAAGTCTGCAGAGCCTTCTACTTTGGCTAAAAGAACCAAGTCTGCATTGAAATCTAGAAAAGTGAAAATAGTGGAGGAAGAAGAATGGAGTGGAGAAGAAGAAGAAGAATATGATGCTTAGAAGGACAAGTTGGTTAATTTGGAAGAGAACCATCTTGAAAGGTAGACTCCTCAAGGACTTGGAGGAGGAAGGTATGTTGCTACTGCTGGAGAAGTTACAATTGCAGGGTTAGAATGACATGGTCCTTCAGTTGGATGGAAATCTTGCCAGAACTGAGATTGTGGAGTTCATAGCAAATTATGAGATCAAAGTTGGTATAGTCGCCATTGTGGTGAAGGGGGTGACAGTGAGCTTTGATGACAAAGAATTGGGAGAGATCTTAGGTGTACCTGCTGCAGGGTACAATGACTACAAGAAACTCAAAGAGACAAGCCTAGAGAATCTCCCTACCGCCCTTGCCATTACAAGAAAGTTTGGTGACCATGATGAAGAGCTTGAGCCCAAGGCTGTGTACAAAAGTGAGATGAAGCCACCCTACAAAGTGCTATTCGAATTTGTTAACAAAATTGTGTTGCCTAGGAGGAAAGGAGGCACATTGCCTCATTCATGGACCTGGTCCTTATGGAATGTTTGGACAGTGGAAGACAAATCAATTGGCATGGATTTATCATCCAGCTTCTTGATAGGGTTCTAAATGGCACCAAATCTCATGCCATACCCTATGGTTTTATTCTCACAGCTGCACTTGCACACTTCAAGGTACCCATCAAAAAATGAGAGGTTGGTGCAAGCAAGGATCACTTTGGGGCAAACACTTTAACTGCTTGTGACTATGAGGTCCACACCACTCCCAAAGAACATGGTTCATCCAAAAATGTACCTGTGAACAGCAAAGTGCGAGCTTTGGTACAAGAGAGTGGGGCTAAGGATGTTGAAATTGAAAGGCTGAAGAAGTGGTTAACAGAAGTAGAAGCTGAGAGAGATGCTCTCAGAACTGAGCTGGAAAAAGAGAAGTACAAGAATGATGGCATTCTTCAGGATATGCTGAAACTACTTCAAGCCAAGAACCAAGAACCTGGTCCTTCCTAGCCTTAAGACTTCCTAGCCTAGTTAGACAAACCAGTAACCTGGATGGGATTTTTTTATTTCTTTTGCTCATGATCCAGTATTTTTATTTCTCTTTATGCTTCGTGGATGGCTAAGGATCAACGCTAATCAATTATTTTTTTGCTCTAACTGTTTGTTGATACTTCTTAGATGGCTAATATCATTAGATTGATAAATGATACTTGACTCCATGATTGCATTTGAAGTAGCCCCAGTGGCCAGGAGTAATTTCTATTAAAATCTAGATATCTAACATAATTATGCAACTTTTCGATGATGTCAAAAGGGGGAAGATAGGTTGTGTTTTTTTACTTTGGACTGTGATATTTATAACCTAATGAACCTGGTCCTTGATGATTAGTGACATTAAAATACACAGCGTTCTAACCTTGTGTTGGTGTTGAGCTGAGTTGACACAGGGCCTATGCTTATGAAAAGTACAGAGTTTGTCATCATCAAAAAGGGGGAATTTATTGGCCCAAGTGAAGTTTATTTTGATAATTGACAAAGGAACTCAAGCATGAACCATGCCTATACACAGTGTACACAGACACAGACAGATTCGAGCATAAGGGATGCACGTGAAGGAGATAAGCTTAAGTTGTTATATGTGATATCTCCTGATCAAAAAGGTTGCATAAATGATAAGGAAAAGGAATCCTTACTCGAAGAGAACTTTATCTAAGATAAGGTAGGAGTTAGAAGTTGAAGATAACTAGAACTCTTCCCCCAAAGAAGAGTAGCATTAGAACTCTAGTTATTTCTTATCCTACTAACTCTATATATTGCAAGATGTTCTCATTTTACAGGCACGCACAAAAGCTGAAGTTAAACGTGAGTTAGGAGAAAAATAGCAAGGCATTTTGCAAGCAATTCTTGTGTGATTCAAGTGTGCGAACCTGAAGCTACATGAACCAGATAGAAGAACCAGTTCCAAGCGTCTATCTTTTATTCTAGTTCAATTGTAGTAGGTGTTTTCAAGTTGCACCTTTCAGCTTTATCTAGAAGCAATTGTATTAGGTACCCTAAGTATTCAAGTTAGAATTAACTTGAAGTTGTCACAACAGTTAGAGGCTGGTTGCCACAACGATATTAGAGTTAATCCTTAGGTTTACAAAGAGTTTTATAAATGCTGTTTGGCTCAGTGATTTAGTGAAGTGTTGGGGAAAATCTTACTGAGTAGTAGGTCGTGGTTTTTTCACCTTTTGAGCTGGGTGTTTTCCACGTAAAAAAACGTGTGTTCTTTACTTTCCGCATTTACTATTTTCGCAACAATAGTATAAGGAACACTTAGAAGAACCAGGTCCTTCTAAAATCAATGCACGAGAAAATTAAACACTACTCAAATCACCCCTCTCATGTGATATTGAAGTATAAAACATCAAGAACGATACTGACAACAATAATATGGAAAATCATGTCACCTTCTTCCTAATTTGCCATTAACTTTTGTCTCCTGCTCCAAAAGGTGTTTAGATGACTAAAACAGTTACCCACTAAGCCACTTTACTTTTAAAAGTAACATAAAACAGATTCTTCAAAAAATTTACGTGCATCGTTTGCATGGGCAATGGTTCTCTCTTTCCCAAAGTTTGCTTCTTTTTCAATGGTATTTCATTTCTATAGTACATGCATTTTTAATGGTATCCGTGTTACGTCTACAAATTTATGAAATTAAAATTTCGTACATGCAAATGCTAGTAGAGAATAAAGTTAAAGTTTATATGAGAAATTTTATTTTGTGTCTCACATGCCACGTCATATTTATGTGAAGCTTTCATATTGCTTGATAAATAAACTCACGGGTCCCACTTGCTTACTTAGTAGATAAAATTACAAAAAATAATTTAAAAGTTTATACTTTTCTTAGTTAAGATGCTTAAATTAAAGATCAAAATAAGTAACAAAATAATAATTAATAATACTAATAATGGTAATAAACTATTTGTAATGAAAAGCTTAATATTTACAGCCGTTTTTTTTTTTCGATCGGTACTTGAATTTAACTCACTTGTGTTGAAGAGAAAGAAAGCAAATTAAACTTTTTACTCAAAGAAATGCGATTGAACTATGAACAATGAGGTAAGACTTTAATATTTTAGAGTTGTATTTAATTTACTACGTATTTTTTAAGTGTGCACATTGTTTAAGAGAAGGATGATACTTAATCTTATATATTTATTATTATTTATGTGTAATAAAATTTCTTAGTCAAATAGACTCTAAACTAACCACGTTCCAAAGGGGAAAAAGGCAACCTATTGTAAACGTTAAGCTTCTCAATGCAGATATCTTATTACATTCTTATTATTTTATTATTTATTTTTATCCTTAATTTAAGCATCTTAAATTGGAAAGATATGATCTTTTAAGTTGTCTTTTTTATATAAGGAGTACGCTATTGGCGCTCTAGATGGGCAGGTTTCCGAATATGTACTCAATTATCTTTTTGTTCTATGGGGAAACTCAATTTCCATTTATATGCTCTACTTCATTTTGCTTGCCATCGGTACGTGTATTCTATTTGTCTTTTTTGTTTTATGATGAAAATTATTTTTGCTTCAAATTTTAACCCAAAATAAATTTTTCGATCAAAGTTAATATCAAGAAGAAATCGGATTAATGATAATCAAAATTACTTCACTTTCTTAGTAATTAATAAGTGTGGATTTTAACCACTTATTAATAACATCTTGCTTTAGTTTTAGCCCGAAAGTATTAATTTATGTTCTCAAAACTAATAAAAATGTGTAAATTGCAGGAATGTGGGAGAATTGGACTGTAAGGAAGAAATCTAGCTCAATGTATGGTTGTTACATATCGTTTGTTTGGATGGTTGTTACATATTGTTTCATAATGTATCGTATAGTATTGTATTATATTGTACTTATTGTTTGATGAATACATTATTTGGATAGACTGTATTGTTTGCCATCGTTTCATGATATCATGCACCAGTAATATGAAGAATAAACTTACAATATTATATAAAAAATTATGATACGAGGTAGAATTGTTATTAAAAAAATAAGAAAAAAGATAAAATAAGATTATTTACTAATAATGAAGGGCGGGATGAGAGAAAAAAAATAAGGTAACGACACGACCACACCAAATCGGTCGTTACATAAAGTGGTACTTTTCGTCGTTACGTAACGATGGGTTTAACAATATGATACGATAAAATTTAAGTAACAATCAAAACAAACATTGTATTTAAAATAACAATACGATATTGTACGATACAATAGATAACAACCATCCAAACAAGCTAGGTGCTCTACTTATTCTGCATATTGATGTTGATTTTTAACTCTATTAAGATGCCCAATGATGTGACCAAAGCGTTCAAGCAAATTTAAGATTTTAATGTGATGATTTTGAATTTTATGGTACTTATCATTATATATTTTTAAAATTGTATGATAGGATATAATATTTATTTATTTATCCGTAAAACGGTACAGTTGAATTTGTTGTATGATTTATAGACAAGTGAACTGATTTGATCCAAAATGATAAATAAATTAAATTAAAAATAGGGCTTAGCGTTAAAATCAGAGGAAATAACAAGCTTGGCTCCGGGAGCAATATTTTCGAGGATAGCAGTAAGAACAATATCAGATAAAAAAGAAAGTTGTATTGTTTAGCCTCAGAATAAAGTATAGCATAAGTTTTGCCAGAGATTTTTGTGTCCTACAATGGTTGTTGAAGCCACTATTTATAGCTATACCTAGGGAACAAGATCCTAGGATCAAGTCCCTTCTTTAATGACAATAAAAGGGGCTATTGATGAAGGTGTAACTGCAGTCCATGAATGCCAAAATTCTCTACAACGGCTGCCTATTTAATATTAAGAAATATTCTTCATTAAATGTCATCTGGTGACAAACATTCGTTTTGCTCCTGTTGATTACGCTCCCTTCGGAATCTATCCGACACCAACTGCAGTTGTTGCCCCCGGTCTTGGTTCTTATTCGATTCATCTTCTGTCTGTCTCCGGTTCTACGTGTCATGAAATTATTCGATCATTTAATTTTAAATCAATTTTACCCTATACAGATAGTCCCCCTGCTTCCGGAGATATATCTTTGTGTCACTGGAAAATTGGTGAAGATTCTTTTCTTGGCGGAAAATTCTTCTAAAGCCCTCTGAACAATCTCTAACACTTGATAAGACACACATCTCCTTGCATTTAATACCGAATACGTGTTACCCCACAATTCAGTAATATTTTCGCCGGTTCTCGAGGTAATCATGACCATGATTTCTGCCAGTATATATCTTTACTTATACTCATTATTTTACTTCTTTCACTTCCAAAGCCCTCATAAGTTCATTATCTTATTTGCTCTTCAATCTTCTCCAGCTTTTGTCTCTTTCCAATTTCCTTTGCTCTTAACACGTTCTTTATTATCATGTCTTCTTTCACTGGGTCTTTTAAAAACTCTGGTCCTCTCTTTGATGGAGGTCCGAAGAGAAGTAAATATAAAAAGGTTGACGTTGATGTTGATCCTCCTACGATGAGCACCATCATTCCTAAATACTTGAGCACTATTAACGACTTTCAAGAGAAGTTTTCTTCTGCGAATCCTCGAACTTGGCCTATTAGTAGATATCTCTCTTCTATTCGTCCTTCTAGTGTTCCTACTGTGAAGGATGATTGTGACTCCTATGACCTAAATATCATTGCTCCTAACCCAGTAGAGCGAGTTACCTTCACCTAAAAGGGTTTTACAAATGTCTATACATACCCCTTCACTTTGGGACCATTTTCTTTGAGCGGGGGACTTGACCCTGTGATCTTGGAATTATGTCACTGGTACCAGGTCTGCTTGGTGCAAGTAGACACTTCTGTGTGGCGAACGGTAGCTTGTCTGCGCGAGCTGTGCACGGAGATGGGGAAAACCCTAACCCTGGCGCATATGATGAACCTATACTCCCCCAAAATCTTTGGTAGGGGAGTAATAAATTTCAACAAGCGTGGCCACCATACACTGCTTACCAGCATAGATGATAACAATGAACGCTGGTAGGTAGAACGGTTTGTCATCATTGCTACCAGGGATATCATTCCGGTCACAACTCTATCCTTTCCCGAATCATAGAGCCGTCCACGTAAGTTTGCAATCTACCTCTTTCTCCGTAAAAAGATGTTCCGTGTTACTACTAACCCTTTTGCTTTCATTATTTCAGCTACTTAGTGGACACCACCAAAGGTTGAAGGCGTAGACCAATAAGTCCAGAAGATAGATACCCGTCAATGGAAAGAGTTGGCCCCCAAATACGGGTGGAAGGCCAAGAACCACGGTAAGTTGATTCTTTCTACTTTTCGCCCCCGTATATACATAGGCAAATTTTGCTAACCATACCTCTTTGTTTGATTCAGTACCCCTGCAAGGTTCTGTTACCTATCCCAAGGTCGAGGTTTTGACCTATCCTACGGAGGCTGCGAGGTTGTTGTAGGAGGATCTTACTCGGAGCGGTGCTCTCGGAACTGCCTTCGGTGTAGCTACTTCCTCCCGGAGTCCCCAGCCGCAAAACAAGCAACAAAAAAGATGGTGTTCTTCCTTGGCTGGGAATAACAATAAGAAAATAAATAAGTCCATGCTTGAGCCGATCGCAGCCACTGTGGTCATTGATCATGACGGGGAATCTAATGATGAAGAGGCTCCCCTTCAACGGGGACAATGATCTTCATCAGCTCAACAGAATGCTCAATCCGCAGAGCTTAGAACTCCAATCGAGGGCGAGGACCGAGCGCTCTAGGGAGAAATGGATTTAGTGGAGAATGTCAATTCTCCCTTTCTGGTCCCAGTTGCTGCTTCCGGTCTTATGAGGTCAAATACCGGGCCTCTTCTTCTTTTGGTTGATGAGTAACCAATAATCAGCACAGCCTTTGACGTAGCTGCTTCTTAACCTACAACACCATCAGCTTCATTTCCCTCCACACCAGTCGTGCCTTCATCACCAGCAACTGTTACATCTCCTTCACCGAATGCAGGCACTCGAGAAATGGATGTCTCCCTTCCCTAGTCCCCAGACCACGAGAATTTAGGGCATATCTACTAACCCCCTTCTCCAGATTCCCAAGGGAGGAGGAGTGTCACTCTCTCGGTTTCACAAGAGAGTCATATGTTGTTTAGGCTGATGGAGCTTGCCAACTATCTGAAGCCACTGACTTCATATAAAGATAAGAAGAAAATATACTCTCTTTCAAGGGAGTGTATGTTGAATAATTCTATGCACAATGCGGCAGCGGTACCATACTTGTTCTCTTACTATTTATTTTTATTCATCTGCTAGAACCGGGTTTCTAACTTTGATATATGTTTTGCAGGCCAACTTCCTCGCTTTTGAAGGCCTTTAGAGAATAATCCTTTATAAAGAAGGACTCAAGTCTTAGCAGTATCAGCTATTGGCCGAGAGGAATCAACTCGTTGCACGCCTCCCGATGCTAGAGGCAAAGACTGCTGAAGTGGCAGAGCTTGAGGCCCAGTCGCAGCAAAATGATCATGAGGCGATGGCTCATAGTCAAGAAGCCACTCAGCTACATGCTGAACTTCAAGATGCTAAGGCTAGGTGGGCTGATTCTCAGGACGCTACTCTTGCTACTATCGAGTGCGAGTCTACCTCCATTGAACCAACAAATAACTTGGAGGTAGCCTTGAACTCCAAAGCCGAAGAGGCTGCTACTGCTGAGGAGAAGAGGGCTTGGATGGAAGATAGGTATAAGAAGATCATGGATCAAAATAGGGTTCACATAAATCTGTGATCTCGATATTAGCCTCGGTGCCATGAGATCCGAGCGGGATGGTCTTTTGATCGAGGTTAACAGGCTCAAGGCAAAGTTCCAACACCAAGGGGATTCCCTCATCTTTGAAAGACATATTTTATGTATCATATGAGGAGGAAAGCCTTGGAGTAAGCCAAAGTGGGCGTCATTGATATTGATGATGAAATTGCCAAAGCCCGAGCGCTGGAGTTAACTTCTCGAGAACGTCTCCCCGGTAAACCTGTCGACTGACTCTTCGAGTACCGATTCTGAATATTCGGGAACCGGGGAATAACTTGAAGAGAATGATGATAAAGTTCAAGATCCTGCGCCGGCAGCAGATCCACCTACTTCTCCCGGGTGCGTAATACCTCTCTTCCCCCGAGTTCCAGTGGCGATGAAGTTTAGCTTTTTCCTTTTTCCTTTTGTTGTTTTCCCTTTGTATTTTTGTACTTATGCCATTTGGCATATTTGATAAATAAAAAGGACTTTTTGATTAAATATTGCACAAATTTCATTCTTTTTTGCGTAGAATTAAGTAAGGCTTCGGGTGTATTTTCTTCCGATAGCTTTCGGGTTCCGAGCATAAACTCTTCCGGAACCAACCCTTTATTATGAGGGTTTCATAAGAGAGGACCCTTTTATATTTACAGTGCTCTTGAAGAGGACGTCTCATGTTTATTCCGGCACTAGCATTTGAAGTTTTTAATTAACTTTCAAATGATAAAATCAATTTATCGTTTGGACAAGAAACAAGATAAAAATAAAAGGACTTTATTTTATTCCTTCCATATTTAAAAGTACATAAGCATTCTATTTCTAAAAAATAAATTGCCAATATATGTGGATAATTAGTACAATTTGTTTTTACGGGGCTGGTCGTGCAGTCCCCGGTCCTGATGAGACATTATTGTTCCCAGATCTCTTAGTCCCGATTTTTGTGGCAATCATGTTGTCGTGTTCTCATATTCCCCCCCCCCCC
>MCJB01002381.1:0-16102 GCA_002018475.1 Nicotiana obtusifolia | reverse complement strand
CCCCCCCCCCCCTGTACCTCTTTTTCTTATAGCGATCTGTTGTTCTGACCGCAGTCAGTTCTTCTATCGGGAGCGAACCTATCTGAGGATCAGAACCCATTATTTTCGCGTCTCTCGTCTCTCCCATAAGGCAAGAATCGGCCTTTGGAAGATCGCCGATCTGCATCAAAGTCTTCCTTGAACTTATCCTGATTTTTGTCTCGGTCCCGTCCCTTGGTTGATGTCGGGAGGCTGAGTTGATCATCTTTTATCCGTATCTTCGATTCATAATGCTTATGGACATCCGCCTATGTGGTCGCTTGGAACTCGAGCAGGCTTTCCTTCAATTTCGGGAAGCATCTTAGCTCTTCAGGTTCAGACCCTAAGTGAATGTCTCCGCTGCCCACTCATCTAGTACGGCTGGTAGCAGCATTCTCTCATTTTAGAATCTGATCACAAACTCCCATAGAAATTCAGACTCTCCTTGTGCGATTCTGAATAGTCCGCCTTCCGGGCTTGGACCCTCCTGGCCTCGGCATTGCCTTAATGAAAGAATCAGCGAGCATTTCAAAAGAATCTATCGAGTGCTCGGGTAGGAGAGAATACCATGTCAGTGCCCCTTCCGTGAGGGTTTCCCTAATTTCTTCAGCGGAACCGACTCAATCTCATGCTAGGCCAAGTCATTTCCTTTCACAGTTGTTGTATAGGTTGTGATGTGCCCCTGAGGATTTGAAGTCCCATCGTACTTTGGTATGTCCGAAATGTTGAAACATTTCGGAATCAATTCTGGTGATGCGCTCGGCTTGAACAGCAACTGGGTGTACTCCTTCGAATTCGGGCCCTTCAAAACTGGTGGTGCACCTGAAATTTGATCCATTCTGGCGTGAAACTCCTTCGTGTTATGATCTATCCGCTCATTCATTTCCCTTATGAATTTCATGAGTTCGGTTTTGAAGGGATCATTAACATTGTCGTTACCGGATCTGCTACCGATTCCCCTGGCTCCATTAAAGTCGACCTCACCCCTCAGGGTGCTATTATCAACTCTTTGAGTCGTTTGATTTGCAGGAGCGCCGGGAGGAATGAGGCCTCTTCCGTTCGTGTTGTTGGAAGAGCCTGATAATGCTTGCTTTAGTTCTATCATGACTTGGTCCTATCTTGAGAGATGGTCCATGATGGCCTTTTGCTGCTCTCACAAGATCCTTACTATTTTCGCAACATGCTCATCCTCAGCGTCATCAGGAGTTGTCTCTCGCACATATCAGAGATATTGTCCGCCATGGATTGGAGTTGCTACGTCCTCCTTGTTGAGAGTGTCATTGATTGAATCCTCATGTTGAGGTAGATTTTCGTGTGCCTCAACATTATGCACAATGTTGACATTGTTAGCTGCCATTTTTTCGATTTTTGCTATGAAATAAAGAATCAAATGAGTTCGTAATTGATGCAAGGATCAACTCAATTACGCAGCTGTCTAGGCCCTACGGTGGGCGCCAAATTATTTACCCGTAAAACGGTACAGTTGAATTTGTTGCGTGGTTTATAGACAAGCGAACTGATTTGATCCAAAATGATAAATAAATTAAATTAAAAATAAGGCTTAATGTTAAAATCATAGGAAATGGTAAGCCTGGATCCGGGAGAATGCTTCCGAGGACAACAGTAAGAACAATATCAGACAAAAAATAAAGTTGTATTATTTAGCCTGAGAATAAAGTATAGCATAAGTTTTGCCAGAGATTTCATGTCCAACAATGGTCATTGAAGCCGTTATTTATAGCTGTACATAGGGAACAAGATCCTAGGATCAAGCCCCTTCTTTAATGACAATAAAGGGGGACCGTTGATGAAGGTGTAACGGCAGCCATGAATGCCAAAATTCTCTGCAATAGAGAATTGCTTAGTTAATGTTAAAGAATATTCTTCATTAAATGTCATCTGGTGACAAATATTCGTTTTGCTCCCGTTGATTACGCTCCCTTCGAAATCTATTTTGCAGTTGTTGCCCCCGGTCTTGGTTCTTACTCGACTCATCTTCTGTCTGTCTTCGGTTTCATGTGTCACGCAATTATTCGATCATTTAATATAAACCAATTTTACCCTATACAATATCGTATAAAATTCTTTGTTTTCCTGCTGCAGGTTATTTATTTATTTTTTAATAGTCCATAAAATATGTGTTAATTACTTGAGAAATACCATATAAAATACTTTGGTTTCCTATTGCGCGATTTTTCTTAAAAGACTAATCAAAATTATGAGGCTCAAACTAGATATAAGCCAATACATTTTCACTTTTCATAATATTTATTTGAGTTGAATAAAATGTGTGATTAGTATTTTGATAAACTTTTTCTTACAATACAGAAACAAACAAGAACAAAAAGAATGCCTAAATCTTGAATGTTAAAAGAAATTAGAATCCAGCGAGATTTTAGACTTAGGCCAACATGTAAGACATTAGAGAATGCAATAAGTTTTGGACTTAAAATGCAACTTTTGATTTGTTTATCTGGATACTTTTTATTGAAATTAGAATTTTTTTAAAAATCTATTAGTTTTAAATATGTAATATTCTTAAAACTATAATATCTCTGTGATTTTCTAAAAATTTGTGTTCCTAGATGAAATACACGCGCAACGCGCATATATTAAGTCTAGTGTCACGTCCTTAGTCTTAAAATAAGCACGTGCGGCACTTGACAATTCGCTTATGATCTTGCACAACTTGCTCATGTTGTTGCTACGTCAAGTCAGTCTTACTACACTCAAGATCGCTAAGGAAGTATTAGAACACATGAGAATTGCCAAAAGAAGTTTTTTATTATAGAGAACTTGATTGTTTTACCTGGTGAATTACAAATGAATTGCCCCTTTATATACTAGTCTCATAAGGGTTAGTGTGTAAATATTAATTACTACACAAGTACTTAAAATTTACAAGATAAAGGTTTTTTCTAGAATTCTCTAGAAACCTAAAAGATTACAAGGACTTTCCTAGTAAATTTATAAAGATCTAACGTGTTCCAAAAAAATGTATATATTTTTTTAGAATCTTCTCACAAAAATATTAGCCTTCCTCCTATGTAAATTTTCATATGGTATTAATGTATGCCAAAGATAGCTAAGTGGTGGCGGGTCATGACACTAGTATTATTATTTAGAACTACTGTCAACTTAACGATCTAATTGTCTTAATTTACAATACCAAAATGTTAAGGACCGAATTTTCCGACAACAGTTGAAGTACTTATCAAAATTGTAACAATTGTTCCCACCCCCATCAAGTCATCAACATTATTTAACATTTCATTTCCAAGACAATCTAATTAAGGACCCAAACACTGCAATTATCGCACAGGCAAAGCGGAGAGGCCCTTCAATGAGAAGAAAAATTATCCGCTACACCTGAAAACATCAAACATTTCTAATTCTTAGCTTCAGCACAGAGTAGAAAATGGACGATTATACAAGAGAAATGATGGACCTCAAAACCCTCGTCACCCGAACCCTAGAGAAGAAAGGCGTCCTTGCCAAGATCCGAGTATGAACAAACAATTCTTCTCTTCTGCATTTTCATTTTTTTTTTTTGTGAATTTTCTTCGCAATCAGATCGAGTGGTTATGTATTATGTGCTTCCAAGTTTTGTACATTTTTCTTTTCCTGGTATGGCCTCGGCTTGTCGACGAAGCTGTAATTAGATATTTCTTGGTTCATTATATCTGCAGATGTAATTTTACCTGTTCTGAAAATTGGGGTCACGAATAGCTAATTCCCATAGTTTCTTGGCTAGAGAGTAGGAACTGAAAAATTGAATCTTTGTGAATTTTAAGTCTTAAGATTAAACTTGTTGGTTGCAAAAAGTTGGGTATAAGGGCACACAAGAAGGTGTCACCTGCTTATAAAATCTCTGGGTAATGCAAAGCATAATAAAAGTGATTTAATGTGTAGAAATGAATACCTCGTGTTTAACTTAATTGCTTTAACTGTTTTATGCATCTTCAAGGAGGTAAATATTAGAATTTTGACGGGTTGCAGCATGTATACTTTTTTCCTTCACTTGCTGCATTTTTCGTTGAACAAAAAATTATGCATAACTTATCTAGAAAGAGCATACGTCCTTTGATGCTCATCCTACCTTTTGGGTTTATTTGGGGCTAGTCAGCAGACAAATGAATCACTGAGGGATCTAAATCCCAAAGTTTGGAGCAAAAGAATGGGATATTATTGCGCTCAGTTAGGGGTGACTAATTATTTTTTTATAACCGTGGTGTCTGGGCCAGCTTGTGCGCACCTTGACTAATTCCATTGGATATCTTCCAACTCCCATCAGCACGGGTACTAGGTAACTTTGCCCCCCAAGGCTTGGACATATCGGAAGAAATCAATTAGTGTTTTTGCCTCCGTTGTTCAGTTAGGGTGACTTAGCTTGAACAATTGCGAATTGATGGATTTGAAGGGTTAAACCTAATTAAAGGCTCAAACATTTAGAGAAAAGATTGGGATATGCAGGACAATGAGGATTAAATGGTAACCTACTGGTAGAATTGCTCCCTTGTATCCTAGACGTGTAAGGCTCATTCCCCACCATGCCTTTTTCCTCACAAGATGGAAAATAGTTTGACTTGCTTTCATTCATGCGAGCTACTTGTTACTACCACGACAGAGGAAGTGTAGTAGAAAAAAAGCTGAAACAAATTTTTGGTTCTTTTACCATGTTGGAGTAGTAATAGAGAATCTTTTCTACTTGTCTGGTAAAGAGAAATTATTTATTGGAAAATAAAACCTGATGATTTTTTTTATTGAAACAAAACTTTGATGTCACATGTGAATCCTTCTTCAGATTCTCTTTTGTTGATATACAGTGCAATCCTGGTTGATCCACAACGTATTTACATATTTTACATGGCTACATTTCTTAGGCTGAACTTAGAGCAAGCGTTTTCGAGGCGATAGAAGAGGAGGATAGGGCAATCGAGAAGGATGAAGCCTTGCCTCCTGCACTATTGGGTAGCTGCAATGAGCGCGCAAAGCAACTCCATAATTCCCCTTCAGGTTCTCAGTTACTTGTTTTAATCTTTTTGGTTTTTTTACCCTTTATGAATCCTTGCTTTGGTATAGGAGGACGGCTACTAACTTGTTGTATGGAAAATTTGTTAAACTTGGGTTATATATATCTGAAAGCTGAGTGTTCAGTATTGTGTGTACTCTGCAGAGTATTGTTGTGCCCATGGAACTCTCAGATTATTGTGATGGATTGAGTTTGTTCTATGTACTTATACGTATGCTGTTTAACTGTTCAATCTGGATATCTGAACTAGTCTTTTAGAATCTAAATGTGAGAACCTGCCTGCCTGATCAAATCAAGTCCAACCTAAATCTGAATTGGAGATGAAAACACTTTCTGTTGCCAAAAATTTGTGTTTCTTTTCAGGTTACTTTCTAAGAATTATGGTTCTGATTTTTAATCTTTCCTGAAACATTATAACCTGGATTTTGATGCCACATGAAGTTTGTATCTTGTGGTTAGTAAGATCATCGAACCTTTTAAAAAATCATCTAGAACCAGCTGAGAAGAAAGCCATCGGATTTCTTTGGACTTTGGTTGGAGCATTTGAATGTAACTATGTAAGAACAGCAGATTTTGAATTTAAAAATTCGAATAACATCTCTTCTGTGTCATTTGAAACGAATTAGTCTTAAATAGATATACTATTGGTTTCTTTATAGAAGTAAAATTCTTTTTGGTATAACCAGATGGGTGCATAGGATCTGACCTATAGAATTGAAATGCATAGGACTAGATGCTCCTTCTTCGAACCCTTCGAAAATCCTAGAGAGTATCATTTATCTGAGAATTCTCTTTTGGATGTAATAATAACACTTTCTTAGATCACAACACTTTCTTAGTGCTGGTTTTGACATCACTACTAGATACCCTTTCAAAAAAAAAAAAAAATTAAAAAATCATTTATCAAGAAAAGTTATGAAGGGAAGCATTGGTGTAACTGGTAAAGTTGTTGCCATGTGACCAGGAGGTCACGTGCTCGAGCCGTGGAAATAGCCTCTTGTAGAAATACAGAGTATGGTTGCGTACAATAGACCCTTGTGGTCTAGCCCTTCCCCGGATCCCTTTCAATACATTAGGTCGTGTAGTTCTATAATCAGTTGCATGGAGATAGGTGTTTAAGTAGTTAAAGAAGAGTTAATATATTACATATTTTCCTTCACTAATTCCTTGTTACCTGTTTTATTTTCTTTTCTGAATGCAGGAAGGCTACTAACTGCACTCATATGTGAATATTTTGACTGGGCTCAATTAAACCACACACTTAAAGTTTATTTGCCAGAGTGTAATTTGGTAATAATATACAGCTTTCTCTAATGATTTTAAACCACCTTGCATAAATTGTCAATTATTACTTCAATTTACAAAAGCTCACTTGTTTGAAGCCAAAGGATTCTTGGAAATCAGAGCTAAAAGAATTTAGCAGCAAGAATGGATATGATCTTAACAGGAATGGGGATAGTGGTCCATTGCTTTTGGATGTTCTAGAAGGATTTTTGAAGTACGAGGTTCGATAAAACTGCTTATATTAGTTAACTTCTGCGTGTATATAATATATATCCATCATTTGCTTATGGTACTGTTGACGTTTTATGTTTATGTTAGACCTACCAAAAAAACAGTAAAAAAAGAAAGAAAGGGAAAGTCGGAGATTAGAACTTGTAACCCTAAGCTAGAAACGTGTATGTTGGGACACAATATTATCATCCTTGAAAACAATAAAAAGTTGAGAAAGACGAATTCAGTAACGGAGTGTATTCCAGTTTATTAAGACTAATTGTCTCAACATCCCAATGCAGTTGTGGGCCTCTCGCTGTCTCGCCATGTGGTATTCAAAATTTCCTTGTATTTTTTTCTATAGATTGATAAATTGTTTACAAACGCAGAACGATGACCAATTGTGATGGGGACAGCAGGTTGCCAGCCAGGAAACATGTAGAGTCATAATCCGAGTATATATTCTAAAAGGGTCAATTCAAAAAGGTTCTACATAACAGAATTTGTGGCAGACATCTCATAAAGCAAATCATAGGAGGCTGAAAATAGATATTATGAAGTTGCCATGTTGCCAAATAGCTGGTCATACAGTATTAAAGTGTCAAGACCCAATTGGGACAGTTCTCATGATTTACTAGTGAGACTGACCAATAGGATAATGAATGACACTGAGCTTAATTTTGTTCAGAATTTGTTTCTTTGTTCTGCTTTGAGCACTTCTTTCTTGTCATTGTCTCATGAGTATGTCCACTTGTGCAATCAATACCAGGGGCATGTATTTGAACCTTTAACCTTGCTCGTATGCGATTGCCTTAGTAAAAACTAAAAAGCTTTCTACGCTCTGGGTATTGCTGGTTTTAAAAATTCAAGTGTACAGTGCACACAAGTGTGTCAATGTTAATAAATGTAACTTGCACTGATAGAAATTGATTATTGTTCTGGTTTTGGGATCTTCATTACCTTTTGTTGTGGTTTAACAGTCTCCCATTCCAGGTTCAGTTAGTGGCTTTAAATGTTTATGCAGTTCCATTAGTTGATGGTTATAGCATTTGCAGTTTACATTTTCCTGTATTCAAATTGACTATGGTAAATATTTAAGTCTATCTAGTAGGAATTAGCTTTAAGGTCAAGCTTTTAAAATCTATTTTGCAGAACTTATCTCAAGGAAGGGGTGCTGGGAGGAGATTGACAACACCGGATGCTGAATCTCTTTCCAATGTAGAAACAAGGAACATGAGGAGGCCTTCTTCATCTTCAGTTGCCGGGGGCATACCTCCATTGGGAAGGTTTACATTTAAGACACTATTATAGTATCTTCTATTGTGTTAATTTATTTAGTTATTTTTCTATTTTGATTTAAGATTTTGACTTGGGAACATCTCATGCCACAGGCCAGGTCCTGCTGCGCAGTCATCTGGTAAGTAGTCCACCCGCTTTATTTGTATTAATTCCTGGATAAATGCGTAACCTTTTTCATATGGTTGAGATGGTTAGATAGAAGAGCAGGTTCGTCAGTATCTGGGTACAGGAAGGATGAATACAATTGGAGATATGACAACGATGAACTTGCAGAAGATGTTATTCGTGCTTCATCTGCCTTGGAAAACCTTCAGTTGGACAGAAAAGCTCGGAATCTTACCACTTCCTGGCGGTAAGTGTTTGAGAACTAGATGTCATTTTTCTAATTTGGTTTTGATGTAACTTCTGTTGGATGGTGCGGAAGTTATCAGCTTTGGTGAATGTTAGTCCTGGATGGTTTATTTAGTTTTAGATGTGGCTGCTATATGATACATCACTTGTGGCTGGTCGCTAAGGTTAAATAATGACAACCTTATTTTTTCCACTAAGGCAGGTGTTAATTGCATAGATGTCATTTTGTAGCAAAACTAGACTAGACAGTACCTTTGGGCTGGTGAGCTGAGAGAAATATTACCCATGTTTCCTATCAAGTTTGGATTTTATATTTTTATGCTACTTATAGAGAACTCTCTATTTAAATGTGTTGAATTGTCTGCACAAAAATTGCACCAAAGCAGGTGCCAAATTTTATTATAGTGTTGAATGCGATAAAAACTTAACTATGAATTAAGAAAGAGGACTATCTGAATTAAGGAAAAGATACTATCCCCAATTCCGGCAAAACATGGAGAATATATATTCTAATGTGCACGCATGAGAAGTTTGTCTGATGATTAAAATAGGTCAAATTTGGTGAAGATCCTTTTTAAGTAGAGATTATTATTTTGTAAAGTTCTAGAACAAATTATTACTCACATATCCAGAAGGTGAAAGTAGCTGAAACGAGGATGTTGAAGTGGATGTGCGGGTATACTAAGATGGATAAGATTAGGAATAAAGATGTTCGGGAGAAGGTGCGCGTGGCCCCCATGGATGACAAGCTGTGAGAAGCAAGGCTCAGATGGTTCGGGCACGTTTAGAGGAAAAGCCCAGATGCGCCGGTGAGGAGGTGTGAACCGCTGGCTTTGGTGGGTACGAGGAGAGGTAGAGGGCGGCCTAAGAAGTATTGGGGAGAGGTGATAAGGTAGGATATGGCGTGACTCCAAATTACTGAGAACATGGCCCAAGACAGGAAGTTGTGAAGGTCGAGCATTAAGGTTGTAGGATAGGAGGTAGTTGTGCATATTTATATGGTGCACCAGAGTGAGGCTAGTCTGTTAGGACTTAGTCTTAGACTGTTAGTGGTTAATGTTGAGTTACACTACTCTTTTGTTCCTCTTAGTGCCGGGCTTTATCTACTGGTTATTATTTTGCTATTCATCTATTTTTTGGTTTTGGTGATGCTGTTATTTGTTTCATGATTTCTTTTGACGGTACTGATGTATTGTCTCTTTTCGTCTTCTTTTTGTCTTCTTGAGCCGAGGGTATTTCGGAAACAGCCTCTCTACCCCTGGGGTAGGGGTAAGGTCTGTGTACATACTACCCTCCCCAAACCCCACTAGTGGAATTTCACTGGGTCGGTGTTGTTGTTGTTGCTAGATCGGATTATTATTTATAAACCGTATATTCTTACTTTTGAAGTTACTTAATTGTTAAAAATGCATTACTTTTAACTTTTATAACTTACCAAAAACAAATTGTAAACATGCATTATGGTTAACAGAAAAGTACCACTCCTTTTTGACTAAACAAAAGAATGTGTCCTTTTTATGTTTCCAACAGGCCGTCAGGATATTGAAAAGTTATGCATAATGAAAGAAGATAAGGGTAAAAGCTTTCATAGTGTTCTCACACAAACAAACGTAGTCAGGGAATAAATAAGCTTCTTTTCCTCTCTTTTTTTGGGCTCAATTAACTTCCTGAAACACAATGAAGTGGGCCATAATATCCATGGTTCAAAGTTGGGTGTTTGACCAAAGTTGGGATGTTGACTGGGGAATGGAAGGTTAGCCCGTTGCGTGCAAAAGGATGGACTATAGAAGAAACATCCAGCTATAGTTAGATGTCATCCTTTTCTACAAAAAAATGAGCTCATTTCATGTGTTCTATGTTTCCGTCGGCAACATGTTGAAATAGCTGCTTTTCATGTGAACAATCAGGTCATATTTAAGAGGTAATTGGGTTTTTGAGTGCTTGTGTTGAGTTTATACGTCTTATACTTGCTCAAAAAAGAAAAGTGTCTTATTGTAGTACTATGGTTCTTAACTTAATAAGAGCGAGCTAATCATTGTGATGTATAGTACGGTAAAAGTTGGTCTATAGCTCTAGCTCTTCTTTGGTCAGAGAAGGTCAAATTTGTGGTGGAAAAATCAAACTTCAGCAGACAGCAAGCGTTCATTATCTGAAGACCTGTTGGTCGATGATGGATTCTTGTTCACTGGTGATGTATGTAAAGAACTACCAATTTCGGGGCACCCTTGCTAGACTTCCATCAGCTGGAGGATTGAAATTTTAGCTACCTTATCACATATCAATAGACTAATTTCAGCATAAGGCAAAAATACTAGGTGATTTCTTCCCATCTGTGTATCCTTGGTGAACAGAGTTACCTGGTACCCGTTGATGATAGGAGATAACAAGTAACTGTGGAATTAGTCGAGCTGTACGCAAGCTGGCCCGGACACCACGGTTATAAAAGAAAAATCAGCATATATTTGTAGCCCCTTTCTAAACTAAGTTATGGCATCAGTTTTCAGGAATGAACTACCTGAATCCTACAAAATTGAGAATGAGCAGGACTTGGGCTGTTACTATTCTTCTAGCTGTGATGATTATACATGAAAGCTCCATTTTCATATATATATATTTAAAGACAACAACAACAACGACCCAGTAAAATCTCACTAGTGAGGTCTAGGGAGGGTAGTGTGTACGCAGACCTTACCCCTACCCTGAGGAGTAGAGAGGCTGTTTCTGAAAGACCCTCGGCTCAAGAAGACGAAAAGAGATAATATCAGTACCACTGACAAATACCATCAGAAAAAATAACAACATCATGAAAACCAGAAAATAAAACAAAGCAAAAGCGATAGCCAGTAAATAGACCCAGAACGATGAAAAATGAAAGAGTAGTAAGACACAACATTGCTACTAGTTGTCTCAGACAAAAGCCCTACCAGACTAGTCTCTCAAAGGTACGAACTAAGGCAAGACTCAACTGCCTCCTAACCTACAATCCTAATACTCGACCTCCACAGCTTCCTATCAAGGGCCATGTCCTCGGAAATCTGAAGCATCGCCATGGCCTGCCTGATCATATATTTAAAGACACTTTATCAAAATAATAAAATGATAATCATCTAAAGACTGAGACTGACTCTCTGACATACCATGTCAAACTGGATAATAGGCGGAAAGGTTTTCATCTGTCTAGTAAGAGAAAGAGGAGACTATTTTTTAAAAATGATTATGCTTTGGCATCAATGAAATCGCGGCGCTTGGGGAAGTGCTCCCATTCTACTACATCAAGTTTGTGTTATACAAGACGAGGGCAAAGTAACCAAGAATATAGTAATTAGTGATGACCTACAACAGCTGATGAGCAGTTGCATTTATGTGAAAAAAACGTATGTACTCTGGTTATTCCTTTTGCTCGACTCTTTGTTGTTCTTGCTATCCCGCTGAAGAATTGTGTTGAAAATTCAGGTCAATCACAGTTTAGATTGGTTGTACTGTCTAGAAAATGCAGTCATATCTCAACTTTGTACTAAATTTGTTTACAGGCATGGAGTGGATGGCATGTCCGAGGAAGATGGCAGGGTAGAATAGGTGTAGCAAAATGTTCTCCAGATCTCTAAATCTGAGAATTGATGTTATCTTAAACCATTGAAATTCTGTTTCGTGTAATGGGCAGTGATGTTTCTTATGATTGAAATACAGTATATTGCTTATAGTAAATTGATATGAGCTTTTCTTTTTCCTTCCTTTTTTGGTCCTAATTCTCATTTACAATTATCCCTATTTGTTAGCTAAGTTCATTCGTTTAGTCTTTATGCTATTTGTTCATTTACAAAGGTTACTTTTGGTTTGAGTGGCTCAAGTGATTACTGCAAGCTGGTTCTCGGCGTTAAATACGAGTCTCTACAGCGTTGTGAACTACTTTCTTTCGTTTTACATGAAGGTATTTGGCAGATCATGTGGTTTGAAATGTTATATTAGTAATAGGGGAAGAAAATGTTAAAAATAATAATTGACAAGTGGGTTATATAAAGAAAACATCGTATCGTAGTCTCTGTTTTAATGGATTCACTTTTTCATTGTTGTGGAATTGTATCAATGTAAAAATATTAGGACGTTACAAAATGCAAAAAGAGAGTGTCAACAATTTGGGGTGGGACTTTGATTGCCATCTAGTTCACCACTTTCAGCACACGTTTCATATCTTTTGCTTTTAGAATCAAGAGGAATGATTATAAGAAAGACAAAAGATGCTTTTGACTTGGAATTCCTATTTGAGATAATTAACCTCAACTGTAGGTTGATAAAAGAAGAAAGAGATATTGAGAGTAAAGAGTTAAACAAAGACCGTAAAGTTCTTTTTCATAAACAAATGACGAATTCACCTTGCTGGACTACTATTTCGTGTTCTCAGTATGTGCTTACATCAAATGAAATGAACTCCTCTAGCTCTAATCATCCTTGTCTTTTGACTATCTTTCTTCACGGAAGAAATACTAATGGTGCTTTGTATTGGGTCGGATGCATTTATACGAAACCGGGTCGGTTACAGCTATGTGCCATCGGGTCGGGCATAACCTGAGGGAGTCTGAATGGAGGCAGTGTGAGGTCGAACTTTCCCGGTCCGGGATTGAGAGGTCGGGTATGACAGTCGAAGCAGCCGGGACAAGACAGACCGGTATAACCGATCGAGGAACACTAAGAGCTTGAAGACCGGCCTCGATCCGCATATCCCGCCACTCACCGAATATTTCGCCAGGAGTAATTATCTCAACTATCTTAGCCGTTGTGCCACGATTTGAGGAAATTCTATCCCGTATTTTGGGGGATTTATCTTGTAATCAGTTATTTATCTTACTTAGAACTCTAGTTTTGGGCCTATAAGAGGCATTTTTTGTACTCCATGAAGGGAGATCAGATTCTCTCAACTTTATCATCACTTTTCTAGTTGCTTGATACCATTTACACTGTTCATACGAGGATTTTACCATTATTCTTATTGCTCATCCAGTTCATATCTTTATTCCTTCTTACATTTCAATCGATTTTACCGCATTGTTATTTAGTATCAAATTGATTCACGGATCCTTAGCACCACGAACAAATTCAATTGTTATCCGGTTTTCAGGGTAAACAGTTTGGCGCCCACCGTGGGGCTCGAACCCACGACCACAAGGTTAAGAGCCTTGGATATTAGTGAACTGTTGATACGTTCCTTTTGAAAGCACAATTTTACACTTGTTCTTTGCAAAAATTTCTGTCTTTCACGTCACAGATTACACATGGCACAATCACTTCCAACCAACAATGTATTCAGCAACCAAATTGAAAACAATGTCATACCCCCACCTGAAGATCCAGTTGATGTCAATTCCCAAATGGCATTCGACGCCGATCAGGCATCTGGTTCAGCACCCAGCGTCCGAGGTGAGAACTATTTGGGAATTCAGCAGAACGAGGAAGACGCAATTAGCCTCAAAATGATATTTGAAATGCTACAAGCACAACAGGCAGCAATAGCTCAGCTGCAGAACCGCGCTCAGGACCCGGTTAGAACGGAAAATATTCCACCACAAGCGACACCCGAACGAGTTGAACCGGTCTCAACACAACCGAATGAAAGCGGTTCGGAGGCCAACTCCGGAATTATCAAAATGCTGGAAGAATTAACCAAACGGGTCGAGTCTGGGGAAAAGAAAATCGAAGCCAACGACAAGAAGGTCGAAACATACAACTCGAGAGTCGATCGGATACCGGGAGCACCTCCAGTTTTGAAAGGCTTAGATGCCAAGAAGTTCGTGCAGAAACCATTCCCGTCCAGTGCTGCCCCAAAGCCGATCCCGAAGAAATTCCGAATGCCCGAGATTCCAAAATATAACGGGACTTCGGATCCTAACGAGCATATAACAGCTTACACTTGTGCGATAAAGGGAAATGATCTCGAAGATGACGAGATCGAATCTGTTCTCCTAAAGAAATTTGGAGAAACTTTATCCAAAGGGGCGATGACGTGGTATCACAATTTGCCACTGAACTCCATCGATTCGTTCGCTATGTTAGCTGATACATTCGTAAAGGCCCATGCGGGGGCCATCAAGGTTGAAACAAGGAAGTCTGATTTATTCAAAGTCAGACAACATGACAACGAAACGCTCAGGGAGTTCGTATCTCGGTTCCAAATTGAGCGGATGGATCTACCTCCGGTTACGGATGATTGGGCGGTACAGGCTTTCACTCAGGGTTTGAACACCGGCAGTTCAGCGGCATCGAGACAACTCAACCAAAGCTTAATTAAATATCCGTCCGTCACCTGGGCAGACATTCATAACCGGTATCAGTCCAAGATCAGGATAGAAGACGATCAGGTTGGAGTTGCTTCAGGTTCTTCGAGAACCGAGGATGAACAGGGATAGGCACCGACCGTATCCAGAAGACCAACGAGCTACATCGAGGGGACCCAAGATCCCAAGACAAGAAAATAAATATGAAGTAAGTCAAAGAAATAGAAGGCCGTTGCCAAAAGGTAACTTCGAGAAACTTGGAGATCGACAGGAGGCACCCCGGTTGTCCGAGTATAACTTCAACGTCGATTCAGCGACGCTGGTATCGGCGATCGGCCGCATTAGAGACACCAGGTGGCCTAGACCTTTGCAAACAGATCCTTCCAAAAGGGATCCGAACCTTGTGTGTAAGTATCATGGCACCCACGGTCATCGGACTGAAGACTGTAGACAGCTGAGAGAGGAGGTAGCCCGGTTACTCGATAATGGACACCTTCGAGAATTCCTCAGTGACCGAGCAAAGAACTACTATGAGAACAGGGACAGACCAGTCGACCAAAAGGAGCCCAAGCACACCATCAACATGATAATCGGAGGAATGGATGTACCCCAAGTTCCGGTGCTAAGACGCACTAAGATTTCAATCACTCAAGAGAAACGAACTCGAGATTATGCGCCCGAGGGCACCCTATGCTTCAGTGATAGAGAGATTGAAGGCCTGACACAACCTCATAACGACGCATTGGTAATATCGATGCTAGTGGAGGACACCCGGATAAAACGTGTTCTGGTCGACCCCGGGAGCTCAGCTAATATAGTTCGGTCTTGGGTCGACAGCTAGGACTGACCGATCAAATCGTCTCGGAAGTCAGAATACTCAATGGATTCAATAGGGCCTCAGAAACGACGAAAGGGGAAATAACTTTGATGGTCAATGTTTCCGGAACAACAAAAGCAACAAGGTTTTGTGTAATAGAAGGCGACCTGAGATACAATGCCCTGCTCGGTAGACCATGGATACATGACATCAGGGCAGTGCCATCTACCCTACATCAAATGCTGAAGTTCCCATCGGATGAAGGAGTCATCACCGTCTATGGAGAGCAACATGCAGCGAGGGAAATGTTCGCAATAGATGGAACAACATCAAAGCCTGCAAACCCTAATCGAGAGTCTAAATAGCAACCACAAAAGCTGCCTTTAACGGAGGAGAGCGGACGGGATCAGTTCGATATCGACGACTTCGGGATCCCGCGATCCTTCGTGATCCCCGATGAAGCCGACGCGACCGAATCAACGCTCGAAGAGTTGGAACAAATCCCTATTCGACGAGACGCGCCCGATCGGAAGGTATATTTGGGTTCGGGTTTGAATCCCGAGCTCAGGAGCAAATTACTCTCTTTCCTTTCAACTAACGAAAATTCTTTTGCCTGGTCCCATTTGGATATGACAGGCATACCACCGGAGATCGCGACGCATAAGCTAAGTGTCGACCCGAAATTTCGGCCGGTCAAGCAGAAGAGAAGGCCTCAATCCAAAGCCAAACAAACTTTCATTCAGGAGGAGGTAAATAAACTTCTTAATATAGGGTCCATTAGGGAAGTAAAATATCCCGAATGGTTAGCTAACATAGTGGTAGTAC
>MCJB01002380.1:0-16973 GCA_002018475.1 Nicotiana obtusifolia | reverse complement strand
TATATATATATATATATATATATATATATATATATATATTTACATTATTATAAAAGTGAGAACCTCAAATGTTAAAAGTTAAATTACCAGATTACTCTTATAAATAACCGAAATATCTACTTATTAAAAATAAATAATTATTACTAAATTTATTTGAAGGGGTGTCAATTTCATTCAAAGGGGTGTAATTTTTATTTGAAGGGGGTGTATCAGATTATTTACTAAATTAGAGTTATTTTTATTGCTTGCATCTTTTCGTAGTCAGCCATTTCAATTCAACGCTAAGAGTTAATGAAGAAAGTATAAATCATGCAACCTTCTTTGTTTGTGATAAATGATCAAGAATGTTAGTTCAATAAGAGAGAAATTAATGCTTTCTTGGAGTTTCTTTGGCGGGTTCCTATTTCATGATAAGCATATACATCAAATGGAAGAAAACGGTTCGTAGACTCTTTACTTAATTTATTCTCTATACATTTGTTTAAGTTGCTCCTACCAAACTTCGCTTAATTCTTGGTTTAATACTTTTTCTAGATTTTTGGATTAGTTGATCATGCCAACCTACATTTTTTATATTTATCACTTGATAGTTGATTCCATTAGGCATTTGAACGTAAAAATTATAATTTTTAAAAAAAAAGTAGTATTTGGAGTTAGTTGAAAAATGGTATTTGAAATTTATGTATGGACATGTATTTCACTTGAAAAAATATTGCAGTTTTATTAGTAGGGGAATTTTTTTTTTTGATAATTTTCAATACCACTTTTTGATTTTTGAAAAACTTATTTTTTTAAAAATTTCTAAAAACTTACAAAATTTCATGAACAAACACTTCTTTTTTTAAAAAAAAAGTTAAAAAAAGAAGTTTATGGATAAACGGAGCTTTTTTTTTTTTTTTTTTGTTGAGGAAATAGAACTATTTATATATTAATACTAAAGTTAGTTAATTGTGTTACATCCCATTGAAATTTCCCTATTCTGTTATGACGATGGGGCTGTACAATTACATCTTGCAATAGGAGGCATTTACCACTTATTACATGAAACTAATATCTTACGGCTTCATAAACATTTGGGGCTATTTATCGCGCTCATTACTAAGTATGTAGTTTTGCAATATTTGTTGTATGTAGTACTTTTAGTAATCTCTTTTTCATTTCTAATGATAATATATCTAATAAATTGACAAACTTTTGGCTTCTTAGTTTCGTGGAAAAACAATAGGTTGTATACAACTTATCTAAGACGGTAGAAGATATTTTATTAATTAAATAATTTCAAACGAATAAACTAAAGTAAATAAATAGTTGTGACAAAATATTCCTTGAGAATGGAGAGAAATAATTGTAAAAAATCTATAAAGGTGTTTGTGGAAGATTAAATAATAATATTTTGTATAGAGTGTTGTATCATTTACATCAAACAACAGAAAATACGTTCAATTAAAAAGATTATCCGAAAATTTTTAATTGAATACTTAAAAAACGAATAAATATTGCATTTCTTTGTAGTGTAAGAACCGCATGAAGGGCGAAAGAAATAAATTGATTTGACAAATGAATAAAAATGTTATTTTACAGAAGATAGCACTGGTGCTACTAGGTTCATTTGAAAAAATATTTTTTGAATTGGAGTTTGAATATATATATATATATATATCTATTACCTTGTAAATATAGATTCTTATGCAATGAAGTTAATAAAAATGACATAGAGCTCACTGGCAGGCACTTTTTATAATCTAAGCAAGTCTCTTACGCAGCCAATGTTTCCACTGCACAACAAAAAATGAAATCATATGTATAGAAACATATACAAGATATTGTATCTTAATTAAATGCATCATTAAGTTTTGCAAAGGAAGAAATATCACATTGTATTATGGGGATGCAATGCGTTGCATGAAAGTAATATAAATTAAAACACAATCCAATGATAGTGAAATTGAATAAAATTAAGTAATTAACAGTGTTATATTGTGTGACTTAGAGCAAAAACTACTGATGGTTTTAAGAAGATAGGTAATTAAGAAGTATGCATGCTCAGTTCATTTATGTGTATTATACAGAGTCAAGAAGTTGTATCAAATGATACTATGTGGTAATTAGAAAACAAAAGAGAGTAGTATATGGTAACTATAACTAAGTATATTTGAACTTTCAAGATTGAATTGAAAGCTTGACATTCACGTAGATATTATTTAATCTCTGATTTTTATGTCGGGCTACAAAATATTCTATTGATAAATTACAAAAATATTTATCTCATTGTGTGATAAAAGTACTATTAATACTAATTAGATCATAAAAATAAAAGAATTCAAGACAGGAAAATTTTAATACCTATAATATCAATTGACGAATAGGTAACACTATTTTTTTGTGTTATATTCCTATTTAAATTGCATTTATTAATAATATCAACTGGTGTTAAATTCGTAATAAGTAGAAAAGATTCAAGCAGCACTTCTTAATAATCAAGTCGATATATTTTCAACACTTATCATCATTTTAGGTTCAGAAGATATCGAATTGTCATAACCTTGATAAACAAGTTATCATATGATGATCCATATTAATCATTTACAAAAAGTTATATTTTATTTTTTCAAGAATAATTATTTACTCAAATATATGTTTAAGTAATATTAATACTATTATTTGTGTACTACATGACTCGGCATACAAATGAAATGCATGTGCCGACAACAATAATGATCTTGATATCTAATTATCTTGGACTCAACAAATGACGATCCATATTGACCATTCACCGAAACTTGTATTTTATACTTTTAAGTATAATTATTTATTTTAAGTTTTATTTTAATAATATTAATAAAATTTTACACAATCATATATTATATGACTCGATACATACGTACAACGCATGAACGACTAGTAAAATAGAAAAGGCAAAAATTAAACAAAGGGCAAACTTCCGGACTGAGAATCGAAAAACATTACACAACAAATAAGAAGTTGCAATAGTTTGAACCAAGAATAAGATATATTTTATACAGGAGAAGTTGCATCCACTCAACATTGATTTTCTTGAGGGTGTTATTTGTCTGATACTTTAACCGACATTATTCTTGTTTGTATCCAAAAATTGAAGAAACCAGTGGCTTGCAATATAATATTCCGTAACCTTGTCTACAGTATGTATTTTCCTTTTCACAGATCTTCTCCAAATCAAATTTTCAATATATCATTTTCTCTCTCTGTGAAATATGAAAATGGAAGACTTAAAAAAAAAAAAAACTGTTAACTTGGAGTTCTCCATTGTGCTTCTTCCTTTTTTTTTTTTTTTTTTTTTTCCATTTTAGCGGACATTAGTTCAATTATATTCTTTCTCCCGTAGTCCCGTACTTTTTCGTTTTTCCAAATTTTTTAGTATCGAACCCATTATAATTTAAAGTTATGAATTTATATCTACAATTTATTATAATTTTAATAAATTTTTATTTATAAATTATACTTCACGTCAAAAATATTGGATTTGATGAACCCGATACTATAAGGCTGGATACGCCCTTGGTCCCGTATACCAGTTGCATGAGAAGTAAAATGAAGTTGTTTAATTTCTTTTTTAGAAGGAAATTTTTTGACCAAAGGGTGGATAATGATTTTTATATTACTAATATTTAGCAAGTACAAATATTTAGGATTAGGGATCATGAAGTTTACCTCTTCACTTCATAAGCAGAACGGGTATATCCATTCTTTTACATCTGTCTATGACTTTGAATTTACCTCTTTTGGCCACATTTGTACATCAAGCTTCTAAATTTACCTAGATGAGTGACAGTCCTGCAAAATGAAATTGCAATTGGTAAAAACCAAAATTAATTTTGAAAGTGAATGGCCAAATAGAGGAAGAAGCATCAATGACCCGTGAAGTAGTGGCGGAGCCATATTGGCATAAAGGTAGTCAACTAAATACCTTCATGTCAAAATTATACAGCATATGTTAGATATAATATCTTTTACATACATATATATTAAATTTTGAGTATTGTTAGTTAAATTTTTTATTTCACCACTGCTATTCGGGAAAAGAAGAGAGCAACAAAGTATGAAGGATAAGATGCTGGAGGCGATGCTAAAATAGTTCGGACATGTGAAGAAGAGAAGTACAGATTGCCCAGTTATAAAATGTGAGAGGCTGATCTTAGTGGATATAAGGAGAGGTAGAGGTAAGCCAAAAAAGTATTGAGAAGAGGTGATTAGGCAAGACATGACGCAACTTAGACTTACCGAGGACGTGGCCCTTGATAGGAGGGCGTGGAGGTCGAGAATTAGGGTAGAATGTTAGTAGACAGTCGATCATTTTTCTTTTTCTTTTTCTTTCTCATAACGGTAGTATCACTGTTAGGATGGTATCTTTCTTATTCTTAGATTGCTATTATTACTTGTTGTTTGATCGTTATTTTCGTCTCAGTTTTCTTAATAGCTTGATATTGTTATTGCTTGTTGTCATTGCTTCTTTTCATCTTTTCTTTATCCGGTGATCTATCAAAAATAGTCTCTCTCCCATCCTAAAATAGGGATAAAATTTACGTACACACTATACTCCTTAAACCTCACTTGTGAGAATATTTGGGTTTAGTGTTATTGTTGCATGAAGAAGTCAAGATTAGTGGTGAAAACAAGGGAATATTGACAGTAAGGAGTCAAGTCATTATTGAGGAGAACAGTAACTTTCATGGGCCAAATTTTTTTAAAGCAATTTTATCCAAGCTAAGTAATCGGTGGGGTAGAAGGAATGGGATTCTTGAGAGGGGACCATATAGGAGGAAACT
The DNA here is from genome assembly GCA_002018475.1 of Nicotiana obtusifolia. Taxonomy (NCBI): domain Eukaryota; kingdom Viridiplantae; phylum Streptophyta; class Magnoliopsida; order Solanales; family Solanaceae; genus Nicotiana; species Nicotiana obtusifolia. The sequence goes on along the minus strand of MCJB01002380.1, from coordinate 12,168 downwards.
CTTTTGGCAAGCAGCAACTGAGTTTTGATGACACATTTGTTAGTACTTCTAAAAACAGACATACATGTCTTTGTTGCGTGGTCACTGATAGAAAAGGAAATGCATTTAACAAAATGGGTCCTCTTAAATAACAATAATTACTCTTTCTATATGTTGTTTATATATAGGATTTCACTGTTCCAGAGATTTTCTTCCATTTTGGTCATTTTTACAATAGGTCCCCACCTTTTTCTCTTGTTTTTTCCCCTTTAAAACTGCCAAAATGCTAGACTTGACCCACCTAACTCTTCAATAATTCAAACATACGATAATGGACATTTGTTAAGTGGTGCTGTGATTTACTCAGTTACTTAACTGGGAGCTAGAAGCGGATTCAAGATTTGAAGTACGACCTTAACTTAATAATAAGTATACAATAAAAATTGGATCCACTTCAAATAAGTATAGATATTTAGTGTATTTCTAATACATAAAAAATGAGCAAAAGTTATTAGGTTCATGTAAACCCGTAGTTTACAGTAGAAGCGAATCAAAATTTTTAAATATTATAAGTTTAATTTTTATGGTTTTAATTGAACCCATTATATTTTTAAATTTATGAGTTCATATATACTATTTTTACATATAAATTTTTAACTCGCGTTAAAAGTTATGGGCTCAATTGAACCCGTCAGTTGAACACTATAATTGCTCCTGGTTTACAGGGCAGCTCCATCTGTCCCTACTTGGACATATAAATGACTTTAGAATTTAAAGTTTATAGATTCTTATAACAATATCTAATTAATATACAATAATAATCGAGTCTATAATCAAATAATATTTGAATATTTAATGGATTACTTAATATAAATAAGAGCCTGAACATTAGTAACTTTATCATGGAGTTTACAGTTCCTTCACAGTTCTGGTTTCTACGGTAGATAAGGTCTATAGGTCCAACAAACGTACAAAGGGAATTAAATTCAAGATTCGAGACATTCTTATCACATTTTGATGAGTGCATATTAACTAATTAGCTCTTAAACTCTTTACCGGATACCAAAATAGTGACTGTACGTACCTTTTATTTTACTCAAACCACAAATGCGGTGTAAGTTATTTATTAAGAGGCTCTGGTTCAATTATTGTTTCTCTCTCTTTAGTTTTATTCCAAATTGGGAAAAGTTAAATGTCGTGTGACATCAGTAGCATTCAATGGCCGAGAAACATGATACTAATACTAACTGATACAAGGGAACAGATACAAATAGAGCATGAATTTAGTTTCAACTAGCCAAACTGAGACATACAGTCTTTGGTTAACTAACGGAATACATGATATTTGCTATACCTTAGATAGAAGCCAATCCATGAATCTAAAATCAATGAGTCCAAAAGGAATGTGATTCTTTTCTTTTTTTTTCTGTTTTTTTTTTTTTGATAATAATTCCAATATCACTAGGTGTGTTGTATTATCTTTAGAAAGGAGGGGGAGATTGCCTTACCTCCAAGATTACTAACACTAGGGAGTCCACCCTAACAAAATAATCACAGAGAGGTGTAAAACACACTCCTGTGCCAAAAAAATTACAAGATGGAAAGGCTTAACTTACAAAGAAATTTGCCTTGTCATACTTTGTTCTAATGCTAGGTACTTGAAATTTATCAAAAATGAAAGTTCCCTTGATTTTCCTGGGCAAAAGGTAGAAAGACATGTATATCTTACTTTCCATTGTGTTGGAAGCCATTTTTGCCAAGTAATCTGCTACCTGGTTAGCTTCCCTATAGCAATGCATAGGAGTGATATTGGCTTGGTTCATGCACTGTGAGATTTCATCGATCGTGTTCTTCATTTTATAATTGTCACTGTGTTTTTTTTTTTTTTTTAATCATGTTAACTATGAGCAAAGAGTCCATTTCAAGCATAAAGTCTGAGAAACCATTCTAAATACACCATTTAATTCCAGCCAAAGCTGCAAAAGCTTCTGCTTCATTGTTGCTTCTGCAGTTTGCTGACAGAGAGTAGGCATACACAAATCACCCTGCTCATTCCTCAAAACACCTCCGAGCCCTGATTTACCATTTTGATGGATAAAGCTTCCATCTGTGTTTAACTTGAATGATCCCTGATGTGGCTTCATCCATGTTATCATAGTAGTTTCAGGGATGGGTTGTGGTTTGGCCATATCATCACAGTACTTGACCCAAGGCAATGTCAACTTGCATTTGGGAAAAGGACCTATACACAGCAGCCATGATATTCCAAATGATCTGTTGCTTCATTTTGTACAAGTTGAACTTCTTTTCATCTCCATAATTACACAAGCATCTATTCTTCCAAATTTCCCAACAGATGATGATTGGGATGATCTGCAAAGCTTGTTTGTGAACAGCATTGTCGAACCTTCGTTGCCACTAGTGGTTCAACCACCCTCGAATAGGTGTCTGTACATGCTTAATGTTGGGTATCGATATAGGTGAATGGGAAATGATGGGATAAAAAATGAAGGGAATGTAAAAGGTCCTTTTTGCTTTGGTTAAAGCATTTGTCCAAAAGAAAGAAAAAAAGAAGTGTATATATTACATTGCACCTTCTCTAGTTGCTAAAAGGATTGAAAAGGCAAGGACCCCTCGCGCCGTCGTCGTCGCTCGCCTTCTCGGCTTCGGATCGGATCGGATTTGGAATCGGAATTGGAATCGGAATCGGAAAAGATTGATTAATTATCTTTTTGGACAAACTTTTCCTTAATTATTTAATTAATTAATTATTTAATTATTTAATTAAGTATTATTTAATTAATTATTTAATAAATAGGAATCCATCCAACGCGGATCGACCTGACCGACCCGGTCCGGTCCGTTTTCTTTCTTCCCGAATTTTTTCGAATTTTCCTCTAAACCTGGTGACTGATCTGAATGGTTGCAAACATTCAGAATCTAAAAGGGTTGAAGAGGCAAGGACCCCTCGCGTCGTCGTCGTCGTCGCTCGCTCGGGTCGGCTCGACTTCGGCTTTGAATTCGGATTCGGTTCGGATTCGGAAAAGATTGATTGATTATCTTTTTGGATAAACTTTCCTTAATTAGTTAATTAATTATTTAATTATTTATTTATTTAATTAATTATTTAATAAATAGAAATCCATCCAACGCGGATCGACCCTGACCTGCGATCGACCCGGCCCCGTCCGTTTTCTTTCTTCCCGGATTTTTTCGAATTTCCCTCTAACACTGGTGACTGATCTGAATGGTTACAAACATTCAGAATCAGTACTTCCAACAGCTATAAATTCTTGATGTTTTCCAAAATTCAACACGATTTTTTATCAGCAATCAAACTTTCTTAAAAAATTCTCTTCTTCTTTATTCTGTATGATATACTGCTGTTGAGTGGTTCTCTGCTACCGGATTTGGAGTGCTACTATTCTGGTAAGATAATCGTTCTATCTTGGGAGGGGATATTCCATCAACCTCGAGTACTGTGAGAGGCATAATTTCCTTAAGGACACACTTTGAATTAAGTGGGCTCGATTATAGTCTACACTTTTTCTGTTCTTCTCCTGTTTTTGTTGTTTACTATTTCTTTTTCTATACCGTTTTTGCTAAGTGTTTGATAGATTGTTTAAGAGTTATTTATAAAACGTATACAGAATATTATTGGTAACAATCTTAAGGAAATTATTCTGTTTATATTAATCTGTATTTGGAGACTAAAACCTGTGTGGTTTTCTACTCCGTATGAAATTTCGTATTCTGACTTGAAGACATAAAAACTCCGTTGGAATACTAGAGTTCATACTTGTACAACGATTTGAAGAACATAAAAACTTCATCGCTGCTGTGGGAAATTTTTATTTTGCTATTCTGATTATTAAGTCAGTTTGTCAATTTTGACAGTGAAAAGAAATGGCAAGTGGAAGTGCTGCTTCTTCTACGAATGTTGCACCAACGGTTACTCCTACAACCCGTACCGCTGTTCCACCGGCTGAGAAACCTGCAAAGTTCACCGGTGTCAACTTTAAAGGATGGCAGCAAAGAATGTTCTTTTGGTTGACCACCCTTGGTATGCAGAATTTCACCAACGAAGACCCTCATGTGCCTGCTACTGATATGCTGCCCAATGAAAAATTTATGATAGTTGAGGCATGGAAACAGGCTGATTTTTTGTGCAAAGGCTACATTTTGAGTGCCTTAAAAAATGACTTGTACAACATCTACAGTGCAGTAGAGACCTCCAAAGAATTATGGAGTGCACTTGAAAAGAAGTACAAAACTGAAGATGCTTGCTTGAAGAAATTTGTGGTTGCCAAATTCCTAGACTACAAAATGGTGGATGGAAAAACCGTTGGAACCCAAGTTCAAGAGCTTCAACTTATCTTCCATGACCTTATTTCTGAAGGCATGGTAGTGAATGAAGCATTCTAAGTGGCTGCAATGATTGAGAAGTTGCCACCCTCATGGAAAGACTTCAAGAACTATCTTAAGCACAAGAGAAAGGAAATGAAGTTGGAGGATCTTGTGATTCGTCTCAAGATCGAGGAAGATAACAAAACTGCTGATAAGAATTACCGTAAGAGTTCACCGATTGAAGGGGCAAACGTCGTTAAAGATGATGCTCCGAAAAAGAACAAGAAAAGGAACAGGCCTTCTGGAAAGGAGAAGTATCCTAACAAGAAAAAATTCAAGGGCAACTGTTATAATTGTGGTAAAGCAGGCCATAAAGCTCCCGACTGTCGTGCCCCCAAGAAAGAGAAAAACAAGGGTCAAACAAACATGGTAGTAGATGTTGATGACCTTTGTGCAATGCTTTTTGAGTGCAACCTGGTTGGTAACCCACAAGAGTGGTGGCTTGATTCTGGCGCCACTCGACATGTGTGTGCCATTAAGGAAGCATTTGCAACCTACACTCCTGCTGGACCCGAAGAGGAGATATACATGGGAAATACTGCAACAGCCAAAGTTGAATGATGTGGCAAGGTTCTGTTGAAGATGACATCCGGAAAAGTATTGACTCTCAACAACGTCATGCACGTTCCAACAATTAGGAAGAATCTAGTTTCAGCCGCACTACTCGTGAAAAATAGGTTTAAGTGCGTGCTGGTTAGTGATAAAGTTGTACTTAGTAAGAATGATATGTTTATAGGAAAGGGCTACCTCACTAAGGGCCTTTTCAAACTTAATATAATGGTTGTTGACAGTATTAATGGAAAATCTGCTTCTTCTTACTTATTGGAGTCAAATAATTTATGGCATGTTCATTTAGGACATGTTAATTACAAAACCTTGCGAAAAATGATTAATCTTGAAATATTGCCTAAATTTGAGTGTAATACATCTAAATGTCAAATATGTGTTGAATCAAAGTTTGTTAAGCATTCGTATAAGTCTGTTCAAAAGAATTCAAATCTTTGTGATATGAAGTCAATACCATCTCGCAGTGGGAAAAAGTATTTCATAACTTTTATTGACGATTGCACTCAATATTGTTATGTTTATTTGCTAAATAGTAAGGATGAAGCAATAGAAGCATTTAAGCAATATAAGAATGAAGTCGAAAATCAATTGAATAAAAAGATTAAAATGATTAGAAGTGATAGGGATGGAGAATATGAATCTCCTTTTGCAGAAATATGTTTAGAATATGGAATCATCCATCAAATTATTGCCCCCTACACACCACAATCCAATGGAGTTGCGGAAAGGAAAAATCGGACATTAAAAGAAATGATGACTGCTTTACTAATCAGTTCCGGTTTACCGCAGAATTTGTGGGGGGAAGCTATCCTTACAGCTAACCGAATACTCAACAGAGTACCCCACAGCAAAACACACTCTATTCCTTATGAAAAATGGAAAGAAAGAAAAGCCAACTTGAAATATTTTAAAGTGTGAGGGTGTCTAGCAAAGGTACAAGTACCTTTACCCAAAAGGGTAAAAATAGGATAAAAACCGTGGACTGTGTTTTCATTGGATATGCAACAAACAGTAAAGCATGTAGATTTTTTGGTTCATGATTCTGACAATCCCGAAATTCATAATAATACGGTAATTGAATCTGATAATGCTGAATTCTTTGAAAACATCTATCTGTATAAAATTGAATGCGAGTCGTTGAATGAAAGATTTAAACGACCACGGGAAGAACCAAAAGAGAATTCCTTTAGCAAAGAAAATCCAAGGCGTAGCAAACGTCAAAGGACGTCCACTTCCTTCAGTCCAGATTTTGTGACATTCCTTCTTGAAAATGAGCCTCAAACTTTCAAGGCGGCTATGTCATCTCCTGATTTAGCATTTTGGAAAGAGGCAGTCAATAGTGAGATTCAATCAATCTTAGATAACCACACATGGGAAGTGGTTGATCTTCCTCCTGGAAACAAACCTTTAGGTTCTAAATGGATTTTTAAAAGGAAAATGAAAGTTGATGGCACTATTGACAAATATAAGGCAAGACTTGTGGTCAAAGGTTATAGACAAAAGGAAGGCCTTGATTATTTTGACACATACTCGCGTGTAACAAGAATAACATCCATTCGGGTGTTAGTGGCTCTGGTAGCCTTGTATGGTCTTGAAATTCACCAAATGGATGTTAAAACAACTTTCTTAAATGGTGATTTGGAGGAAGAAATTTACATGGAACAACCCGAGGGTTTCGTGATTCCTAGTAAAAGAAAAGAAAGTGTGCAAACTTGTAAAGTCGCTTTATGGACTTAAAGAAGCACACAAACAATGGCATGCTAAATTTGACCAAACCATGTTGGCAAATGACTTTAAAATTAATGAGTGTGATAAATGTGTTTACATTAAAAACACTCCAGGCCACGAAGTCATTGTTTATTTATATGTTGATGACATGATAATAATGAGCAAAGATATAGCAGATATAAATGCTACAAAGCGTATGCTGGCTAGCAAATTTGACATGAAAGACTTAGGAGTTGCTGATGTAATCTTAGGAATCAGAATTCATAGAACTCCACAAGGTTTAGCATTATCACAGTCTCACTACATAGAGAAAATACTTGACAAGTTCAAGTTCTTGGATTTCAAGCCAGAACTCCAATTGATGTGAGTTACGCACTTCAAAAGAATGATGGTGAAAGTAAATTACAAGGGTACTATGCGAGAGTGTTGGGAAGTCTAATGTATATCATGAATTGTACACGACTAGATATAGCATGTGCTATTAGCAAACTGAGTCGATTTACAAGTAATCCCAATCACACTCATTGGATGGCAATGAAACGAGTTTTGGGTTATCTGAAACATACTCAAGACTATGCTTTGCATTATAATAAATATCCCGAAGTGATTGAAGGATATAGTGATGCAAATTGAATCACTGGATCATCTGAAGTTAAATCCACGAGTGGATATGTTTTTACAATTGGGGGTAGAGCAGTGTGTTGGAAATCATCCAAATAGACTTGCATCACCCGTTCCACTATGAAATCCGAATTCATATCTTTAGACAAGGCCGGTGAAGAAGCTGAATGGCTCCGGAATTTCCTAGAAGATATTCCATTCTGGCCCAAACCTTTGGCTCTTATATGTATACATTGTGACAGTCAAGCAGCAATAGGTAGGGCAGGGAGCCTAATGTATAACGGAAAATCTCGTCACATACGACGGAGACACAATACCGTTAGACAACTCCTCTCTAGTGGCGTTATCACGATTGACTATGTAAAGTCAAAAGATAACGTAGCGGATCCGCTTACAAAAGGTTTATCTAGAGAGGGAGTTAGTAGGTCATCAATGGGAACGGGGTTAAGGCTGAGGACAAGTCATCATGGCGGTAACTCTACCTAGCAGGCTGGAGATCCCAAGAGCTAGGTTCAAAGAGATCAAACAAAGTTGTGACTAACGGTTCAACACTGTAAAATAACTCAACCCCTTCTCGGATGAAGACAATGTTCAGAAATAAAGATAAAACTTTATGGCTTGTTAATGAGTTAATAAAGCATTAAGATTTTTTAATGATTATCTAAATCTGGCAGTATATGACCAGATAATGTGGCTATAGGACCACATGTTTAGAAATCACCTATGTGAGTGTTAAGTGTAAGCCGCTTTAAGGAGAATGACAAGTGAAGGCCCATTCTCTATGCACTCATGAAACCAGGCGGTGTTCATGGCTGAAACGTGCAAGACCGTGAGAACCATAAACAGTTGAGGGTTGATTGTGTGACTTATGTTGTCTAGGTATACAACAAAGTTCGACAGTTCAAAGATATCAATTCTACCGATTGATCGTGTATATCCGATATAAGTTCACTACGGAAAATTCAAAGACTAACCTACTTATCCAGATGCAGTCAATCTTCGCTTGTATATCACACTCGTCCGCGCATTCTTTTATATTATGGCCATTTTCCATTCATGTGGAGGATTGTTGGGTATCGATACAGGTGAATGGGAAATGATGGGATAAAAAGTGAAGGGAATGTAAAAGGTCCCTTTTGCTTTGGTTAAAGCATTTGTCCCACATAGGAAAAAGAAAAAAAAAAAAAAGAGGTGTATATATTACATTACACCTTCTCTGGTTGCTAAAAGGGTTGAAGAGGCAAGGACCCCTCGCGTCGTCGTCGTCGTCGTCGTCGTCGTCGCTCGCTCGGCTCGGCTCGGCTTCGGCTTAAGATTTGGATTTGGATTTGGATTTGTCAAAGATCGATTGATTGATTATCTTTTTGGACAAACTTTTCCTTAATTATTTAATTAATTATTTATTTATTTAATTAATTATTTAATAAATAGGAATCTATCCAACGCCGATCGACCCTGACCCGCGATCGACCCGGCCCGGTCCGTTTTCTTTCTCCTGGATTTTTTTGAATTTTCCTCCAAACCTGGTGACTGATCTGAATGGTTGCAAACATTTAGAATCAGTACCTCCAACCTGGTGACTGATCTGAATGGTTGCAAACATTCAGAATCAGTACTTCCAACGGCTATAAATTCTTGATGTTTTCCAGAATTCTAAACGATTTTTTGATCAGCAATCAAACTTTCTTAAAAATTCTCTTCTTCTTTATTCTGTATGATATACTGCTGTTGAGTGGTTCGCTGCTACCGGAATTTGAAGTGCTACTATTCTGGTAAGATAATCGTTCTATCCTGGGAGGAGATATTCCATCAACCTCGAGTAGTATGAGGGGAATAATTTCCTTAAGGACACACTTTGAACTAAGTGGGCTCGATTATATTCTACACTGTTTCTATTCTTCTCCAGTTTTTATTGTTTACTGTTTCTGTTTCTACACTATTTTTGCTAAGTGTTTGACAGATTGTTTAAAAGTTATTTATAAAACGTATACAGATTATTATTGCTAACACAAACATTACACTAGTGAAATCTAAGTATGCTCATTTGAGAAATTTGTTATAGCGCTTAAGAACATTTGCATGTATCCTACCACCAAATTTTAAATACATTCAAGAGGAAACTGATTTTTACGCATAGACATGCTGAAATAAAACATTTTTCCTAGATTTTTGACTAACGAGGAAAAATATCTATGCGTTTTTTACTCCTGTGGTGTTAGGTGCTAGGACAGAGTAGGAAGACCAACATATATGTGTTTCTAAGAGTATGCTGGACAAAATGGATGCTTAATTCAGTCTTATCCAAAGATGAAAATTTGTGTCTTCATTATCCCCATAATAATATGAATTAATAAACCTCTAAATCTGTTGGATTTTGAATCTGTTACTGCTTATTTATAGAATAAATAAGTAGCTTAGTTTAGGAGGAGTCATTGTTTGAATTTTGAATTTAGTTAGATATGGTTTTGTTGAGATATTTTAGCTTTTTTGAATTCTTGTTTTGTAGATTATGTTCTCAAATTTGCTATTTAAAGCCCTCTGTATTTAATTTAATAAAAAAGAAGAGACAATTTCAGCCATTCTTTAAATTTTCTTGCTTTTCCATCCTTTTAAAAAACCCAACAAAATACCAGGCATTCCTCGTACCTTGACTAGCAATACTTACTGCAAATCCATAGGCAAAGTAACCACAGGCAGCAACTGAGGAGCTCAAAACAATATGTGCAGTAACATGGGATTCCCAACTTGCTTTTCTGGGACTGCTCCTATCTAGTAAACCTTCATCCATGCTTTGAGTCATATTAGGTTGCTACATGGGAAAAAAACAGAAGAGACCGTTAAGCATGAAACTAGAAGTTTAGAAGAGCGGGAATGTATCCAATACTTCATGATAGAGCAGTAAAACATGTTCTGGTTCTAGTTTGAAGCAGTTGATATTAGTCCAAGCAAACATTTGGAATGAAGCCTAAAAGGAACACGATATAACTTGTTGGGATTATGCTTAGGAGGAACATGATATAACTAGTTGTATTATGCTTAGCCATGATGGTAGGCTTACATTAGGGTCAGTGTTTGCTAAGAGGCTTTTTAGTCTGTTTAGAGATGCATATATAAAAATAGGAATTGCAGAGAACTCCTATCTGTTTAGGAACCCCAATTAATGAATGTTGGAGTCTGAAATCGGGTAAATGGAGGGAAATGGATAGAGATGATTTATATAGCTGACGTCAACTAGTTTGAATTGATGTGTGGTAATTGCTGTTGATCATTTGCTTAAGAAAACAAAGAGAGACACACGCGCTGCCACGGTATTATAAATTCAATAAAAGCTGTCAAGTTCAGGAGTGTCACGATCTATTCCACCATAAAATTAAAGCCAAGTAAAAGGATTATGAAGCTGTAGTCATACAGGTGTTTCCACTATAACACAATAATACTGGATCTTCATGGAAGTTTCAGTTCCTAGAAATAAATTGACATTGTGAAAACTCAGAACCCCAAATTAGAAAACTTAACAAAACCTAGTTACATTCAAGTCTGAATAAAAATAAGCATCAGGGGGTGTGTTCGGTATGGAGGAAAACAAGTTCTCTAGGAAAACAAGCTCATTAACATCATGAACTTGACTTTCTTGGTGGGAGTAGCGAAAACAAGTTCCATATGTGGTATTCCACACTGATTGTGGATCTAGCTATGGGTTCACGTGAACTTAGTAGCTTTTGCTAAGACTTTGTATATGTATTAAGAAATTCACTAAATATTTGACTGTGAATTCAATTATTATTGCGTATTGTCGTTATAGGAACCATAAACTTCAAACTCCGAATCCGCCTCTGCGACCAACACGTAGTCCTACTAGCATCCTGACCCCCAACCCATAGTGTTTGTCTAGATTATATAGAAATGATCTTGACATAATATTTTGTGCTTACTTACCAAACACCAGAAAATAAGCAAGAAAACCACTTAATTATTTTCCAAAAAAAAAAAAAAAAACATTTTCCTTCTCAGCAAAGCACCCAAAATCTTTCTTGTTAAGAACATAACAAAAAAATACAAGGTAGATTAAAAGAAATAACGTACTACAACTTGATCCTAGAATAGGAAATAGAAAGCAGCATGGATTCTTAACTAAGCATGCGAGATATGCTTATAATCAAGAAAAACCAGCTATCATCGTTTCTCTTTACCTCATTATTACTATACAGATAGACAATCTATTGAGGAACTGCATAAATATTCTAAAACCCAGTGGAGCAAACCTGGTTGAAGGTTTAAGATGTTGTTAATCAATCCAATGAACTCCAGCAGAAAAAGCAGGTTTGGTGAAAGTCCAAAGGAAGTGTCAAACTGACTATAGCATTTGCAAAGAGAAATACTAGAAAACTAAGGAATCTTTGATGCCTCACCCCGCCATTCTCACTTTAATAAGACCACCCCAAATGATCATCATTGAGATAAATAAATAAGACAAATAACCCCTCATTGAAAAATCAGTGTAATTCTGTAATGACTCGTTTTACGCCCCAATTTATTTTTTAAATTATATTAATTGAAATTAAGTTGAGAAAATTTACTCGAAGAAAATTGGAAAGAAATGAGACACATGGTCTCGTTTGCGAAAGTCTAAGTCACAAAAGTCAACCCGAAATTGACTTTTGAGTTAGAAGGCTCGGATTTGAATTCCGACGACTCGACTAGCTTCGGGATAGTATATATGACTTAGACGAGTAACCGGAATATATTTAATAGACCTCGAACAACGTGAGAATTGAATCGAGGAAGTTCGGAATACCGGTTGATAGGTCGACTTTTGATCCGGAAGTCGGAATGAAATTCCGAAAGTTGCTGTAGGTTCCTTATGTA
>MCJB01002379.1:0-11092 GCA_002018475.1 Nicotiana obtusifolia | reverse complement strand
CCCCCCCCCCCCCCCCGCTTATGATTGCACGTGGAATGCCAAATCTTGTGAAAATATTCTTCTTCAAGAAAGCCACTAAACTTCTTGGCTCATTGTTGGATAAAGCGACGTCGTCAACCCATTTGGACACATAATCCACAGCGACCAAGATGTAGGTGGTTCTACAAGAGCTTACAAAAGGGCCCATGAAGTCAATGCCCCAAACATCGAAAATATCAATCTCCAAGATGGTTGTGAGAGGCAATTCATTTTTCTTTGAGATTCCACAAACCCGTTGACATTCATTACATCTTTTCACCAAATTACTAGCATCCTTGTAAAGAGTAGGCCAATAGAAACCACAACTAAGAACTTTGGCCGTCGTTCTTGCTCCATCTGATGAACACCATATGGTGAAGAATTACAAGCCTTAAGAATATCACCTTACTCATCTTCCAGTATACACCTCCTAATCACCCATCCATATAAATCGGAAAAAGGTATGGTTCATGTTAATAATAATCTAAACAATCTCTTTTGAGCTTTTTCCTTTGGCTTGAAGAGAACACATCTGGTATGATTCCACAGACAAAATAAATTTGCCAAGTCCACAAACCATGGCACCTCTTTTATTGAAATTGTCAAAAGTTGCTCATCGGGAAAGGAGTCATTGATATCATGGGGCCTCCCCCCCTCCTCCAATCGAGACAAGTGGTTCGCCACTTGGTTTTCACTACCTTTCCTATCTTGGATGTCAATATCAAATTCTTGCAACAAGAGCACCCATCTCATCAACCGAGCTTTAGAATCCTTTTTGCTCATAAGATAACGAAGCGTTGCATGGTCCTTGTGGACAATAACTTTGGCACCCATCAAGTACGGGCGGAACTTCTTAATTGCAAACACAATAGCAATGAGCTTTTTCTCCGTAACGGTATAGTTGACTTAGGCACTATTCATGGTCTTACTATCATAGTAGATCGGATGGAATATCTTGTTGATAGATTGCCCCAAAACAGCCCCAATCGCTACGTCACTTGCATCACACATGAATTCAAAAGGCACATACTAATTTGGAGTGATGATCATGGGAATAGTTGTCAACTTGAGCTTCAACAATTCAAACACTCTCATGCAATCATCATTGAAATTGAACTTGGCATCCTTTTCAAGGAGATTGCACAATGGGTTCATCACTTTAGATAACTTTTTGATAAAACGCCGGTAAAAACCCCGCATGACCTAGAAAACTCGGCACACCCTTCGCCGAAGTTAGGGGTGGAAGCTTAGAAATCACCTCAATCTTTGCCTTGTCAACTTTAATTCCATTCCTTGAGATTTGGCCAAGGACAATACCTTCCTCAACCATGAAATGAGTTTCTACCAATTGAGTACCAAGTTATTTTCTTCACATCTAGCTAAAACTTTGTCCAAATTTGCAAGACAGTCATCAAAAGAATTCTCAATCACCGAGAAGTCATCCATGAAAACTTCAAGGTAGTCCTCCACCATGTCCGTGAAAATAGCTATCATACACCATTGAAAAGCCATCGGTGCATTGCACAAACCAAATAGCATCTGCTTGAAAGCAAAAGTACCGTAGGGATATGTAAATGTTGTTTTCTCTTAATTTTTCGAGCAATGAGAATTTAGTTGTAGCCCGAGTATCCATCAATAAAGCAATAGAAAGCACGGGCAGCCAATCTATCAAGCATTTGATCTAAGAAAGAAAGTGGAAAGTGATCCTTCCTTGTTACTTTGTTGAGCTTGGGATAATCCATTCACACCCTCCAACCGGTCACCGTTCTTATAGGAATCAATTCATTCTTATCATTGGTGACAACCGTCATGTCCCCCTTCTTTGGGACACACATGAACTATTGGAGATGGGGTAGACAAATCTTGGCATCCAACCACTAATCTCTTTCTTGACAACTTCTTGCATAGCCTCATTGAATCTTCTTTGATGTTCAATGGACGGTTTAGCACCATCCTCCAACTTGATCTTATGCATGCAAAAGGCACGGCTTATACCCCGAATATCCACCAAGGTCCACCCAATAGCCTTCTTCCTCTTTTGTAACACCGCCAATGTGGAATCAACATGCACGTTAGTCAAACAAGAGGAAAGAATAACCGGTAAAGTAGAACAAGGGCCAATAAATTCATACCGAAGGTGTGGAGGAAATGGCTTCAACTCCAAGGTAGGTGGCTCTTCAATAGAAGGCTTTGTAGGAAGAGTCTTCCTATTTTCATGATCCAAAGATAATTTCTGGGATGCATAGTTGTACGACCCTATTCCTTGCAAAGAGTTCATGCATTCCATAAAACAATCTATCTCGTCATCATCAAAATTGAGCAAAACGGCCTCTAACATATCACCAACATTGATAGTGGCACTTGTATCATCAACAATAACATCGGTCACCAAGTCCACAAAAGAGCAAACTTCATTGCTATTTGGTTGCCGCATGGATTTACACACATGGAATACTACTTTTTCATCACTAACCCAAAAGGTGAGTTCTCCGGCTTCTACATCACAAAGAGCCTTACCCGTAGCAAGGAAAGGTCTCCCGAGAATGATTGGCCCTTCATAATCAACTTCACAATCTAGAATGACAAAGTTCGTCGGAAGAATAAATTTATCAAACCGGACCAAAATATCTTCAATCACACCCAACGACCTTTTCATGGTACGATCGGCCATTTGTAATCTCAAAGAAGTGGGTCTTGGTTACCAATCCCCAAAGTCTTGAAAACCGAATAGGGCATCAAATTTATACTTGCCCCAAGATCACAAAGAGCTTTAGCAAACTCGGCACTTCCAATTGTACAAGAAATCGTGAATGCACCGGGATCCTCCAACTAAGGAGCCATTGAATGAAAAATAGCACTCACTTGATGAGTGACTTTGATTGTCTCACAATTCATCGACCGCTTCTTGGTCACCAGATCTTCACAAACTTTGCATAACCGACATTTGTTCCAAAGATTCCACCAATGGCACATTGATTGAGAGACTCTTCATCATTTGAATGAATTTCTTGAATTGATTATCACTATTTTTCTTGGCAAGTCTTTGAGGGTATGGAGGTGAAGGCTTAGGCAATGGTGCCTTTGCCTTTTGCACTACCGGTTCCCGTATGTCAATGATGTGTTCCCTAGACGGGTTCACCTCCTCTTGAGTCTCTTCTACACTATCATTAATATCAATCCGAACTTCCTCATTTGCTTGAACCACATTATTTGGGATCTCTTTTTTTTTTGCATCTCTTGGTCATCATCAACACGTCTCCTTTCACTTGAGGTGGGTGCATTCCCACCTCTTCCATTTGTTGTGATAACTGCCATAGCATGTCCCGTATTGTTATCACCCTTCGGGTTCACTACCGTGTCACTTGGTAGTGCATCCTTAGGACGATAATTTAGAGCTTGAGAGATTTGCCCTATTTGAACTTCTAGATTTCGGATTAATGTGTTGTGTGAGGCAAGTTGGGTATCCGAATCGGCATTCTTTTCTATCATTTGCTTGTACATATTCTCAATATTTCCCATCTCATTGTTTGAAGAACTTGAACCATAAGAAGGATAGGAGGTGGTTGCTCGGTTGTTGATACATTGGGGGCCTTTGAAAACCCGACCCCCGGTTGCTTTGATTGTTATCCGAATCTCCTTGGTTGTTGCCTCCCTAATTTCCTTGGTTATTTTCACTCCAATTTCCTTGATTGTTGTTGTTATGCCAATTTCCTTGATTGTTAGAACTCCAATGGCCATGATTGTTTTGTGGTCGCCATTATTGTTGGTTTGGGCCTTGGAAGTTGTTTCTTTTTCCTTGAAAATTATTCACATATTGCACTTCTTCCTCTTGCTCATTATAGAAATCATCTTGATCAAAACCATCATTATCGTGTACATAGTTCTCCACTCGAGTTTGCATTTGTGGACCCTTGGCCCTCCTCTTATTCACCAAAATATTCACTCCCTCCATAGCATGAACTTGCTTAGAGGCTTGCACTTGATTTAGTTGGGCCTTTACTAGTTGAGTCATGGTAGTGGTCAATTCGGCAATGGCTTGCCCATGGTCTTGTAATTCTTTATAGAGGTAGATCATGTTCGGATCATCTTGTGAAACATTGGCTCGGGATTTCCAAGCCGATAACGTCTCCGCTATTTCATCTAGAATATCACACGCCTCCTCATAAGGCGTAGTCATAAAGTTCACTACACATTGGTTGGTTGTGTTAATCTCACGATAAAAGGTTTCTTGCAATATGTTCTCCGTCATATCGTTGTTGGGACATTCCTTAACCATTATTCTATATCGCTCCCAAATTTCGTGTAGTGGTTCATTTAGCTCTTGTTTGAATGCCAAGATCTCATCTCGAAGTGTAGCCATGTGTCCGGGAGAGAAAAACTTAGCAATGAACTTGACTGCCAACTCATCCCAAGTGTGAATGGAATGGTTCAGCAATCGTTCCAACCAATCCAAGGCTTTTCCCTATAGAGAGAAGGGAAAACGCCTTAACCTCAATGCATCCTAGGAAACACTCGTTTGCTTGCTCCCCCAACATGTATTCACAAAACCCTTCAAATGTTTGTAGGCATTTTGAGTTTGTGCACCGGTAAAGAAACCTTGTTGCTCAAGTAATTTGAGCATCACGTTGGTGATTTGAAAGTTGTCTGCCCTAATATGGGAAGAGACTATTGCACTAGCATAACCTTCATTGGACAATATCCGATGTTGAGCTGCTCATGATGAAGGTGAGGGTGGAACAAGCATGTTTTCATCTGGTACCCGGCCTCTCCAATTGGCTTGTGGCTCTTGAGTTACTTCATCTACTTGTTCCTCCTCGCCGTCCAAGTCCGCCAAAGGCAAATTTCCGAGCTCATTGTCTGCTATATTTATACCTACGATTTCTTAAACAAATTAGTAGTACAGAAGGGAAAGAAGATATTCCAAAAACACATTCAAATATATAGCTAACATCATTTTAACTCCTTGGCAACAGCGCCAAAAATTTGATCCACTTCCAATCCACTCTCAATAATGAGTGGAAGAGATCGCTGGAAGAACAGTACCCAACTATGAGTCGGAGTCAATTTTCACAGGGAGCTAAGAATGGGTGTTAAAGTGTGCACTTGATGTATGTAGAAGAAACATCTTAAATACACTTCCAAACAAGTTTGTGGTGCAAATTACTTCTATGAACTACACTATCAATGATTAACTAGAGAGATGAACCTAGAAATGGACTAATTATTTTTTGTTGTTTTCAAATAGGTAAAAATCCTAGGGATGTAACCTTCGCCTAGGTGTTCGCCTAATGGGTTAATTACGTTAATACTTATTTTGTTGATTGGGGTGTAGTATAGCTCTCAACTTTAAGTTACTCACTCAATACCTCTCGGTCATAGAGTGATTTTGCCAATTTGGCTTTCTCAAGCCCAAATAGGTGTTATGCTAAGTAGTTGATATGAGCTCAAGTCGGGTTTTTCCTATCTCTAGTTCAAACCTTTTAACTAGGCTAGTCAAATCCTTAACTAGCCCTATTTCTTGTTAGCAAAGCTTTTCTAGACTAGGTCGCTCTTTCTCAAATAAAGACCAAGTCAAAAAGGCATGAATCAATGTTTGCGACCATTAATTCTAAAATTAAAGCATGAACAAGGCTAAATAATAAATACCCAATCATAAACAAGCATTAAATTAAATATCCATAAGGTTTATACACTAGGGTTGGGTCACAACCCTAGTAAATGTCTAGCTACTCATAGTAGAAAATGAAGAAAACAAAGAAGAAGCACTAACTAAAACCATAATATCAAATTAAAGTGATAGACTATGATGTTTTTGTCCCAAAATGATCACAAATTTTCCAAAATGGTAAACTGTAATGGCTACAGCTAAGAAAACTTCAAAACTTAACCTAAAAACGTGATTTTCGACTATTTATAGTGGCCCAAAATTCGCTAACAAAAATGCTCTTCGGGAGGTTCTGCGGTCACACAATTCCATGTGCAGTCCGCACTTTGCGTGAGCTTGTAAGATGAGTGATTCTGCAGCTGCACAATTTGATCTATAGCTTCACTTCAACTTCTGCGGGCGCACAATTCATGTGCGGCCCGCACTTCAGACGAGGCTTCAGTCTTGATCATTTTGCTTAGCCTCTGAACTTTGAATTCTTGTCAGTGCAACCATGTTCTGCGGCCGCACAAATTGTGTGCGGTCGGCATTTCTCTTCATTCCACCTCTGAGATTCAACAACAAATCTGTGGCCGCAAGGAAATTTTTGCGGTCTGCGCTTTCTTCTGCGGACCGCACTAACACTCCTTTTTGAGTTGGATTTTCTTCATTTGAGTCCATATCTTCAACATTTCTACAATTTGTACATTTTTATTAGTTTTGGGAATATAAATCAATATTTTCGAACTAAATAAAAGTAAAAAGGTACTAATAAGTGGTTAAATCCACACTTATCAGCAACACGTCAGAGAATATCACTTATATGGAAACTTTTAATTTCGGTAAAGATGCATGTGTTGCTACTTGTAAATCACCATTTACACATGGGACGGGTGGAAAACAAGTGGGACGGAGAATTTATGGAGACACTTAGAAACTAAACACAAAGCTACGTGGATACAAACTCAAATAGATACCGAAGAGATACCAGATCCTAGCGGCACTTCTGGTGCTCCTACTGGATGTGGTGGAGGTTCTAATTATGTCCAATAATAGTTTAACCCTACTACTGGTTGTATACAACATCCTTATAATAAAGACAGAGATCGAAAAAATATAGCAAAAAAAATCATTGTTTGTGGCTTACCTTTTACGTTTCCTTCTTACCCCCTGCATTATATACTATAATATTTTGGTATAAGCCTTTTTATATATTCTATAATTTCTTACTTAGCTTCTTTATAGTTTATTAAGTTTGAAATTTATTAAAAAAAATAGTCATTTTCAAGTATGCCGACTTTAAAAAATTAGTCGTTGCCAATTTTAATTTTTTTAAAAATAATTTTGAGTGATTAAATATATATTTAAAAAAATCCCACTAAGAGCCTATGCCCCGTACCCTCTCATTAGTTAATGGGATGGGACGGGCTAGGAGTTCGTCCCGGTTATTTCGATCCGATTAATACCTGATCCCCCTTATCCCATTAACTTCTCGTTATGGTATGTCTTGTCCCGTCTCATTAGACAGCCTTAGGTTAAACATGCATACGTACTATTGCAAAATAAATGCAAAATAAATATTGACTATGCAGATCAAAAGTGAAACACTTAATCATGTAAGCGCAATACAATATGTTGCGCTGTATATATGTGCAAATCTCCTGTTTAAGAATGCATCCTTATCCTCTTTCATGGAAAATTTGGAGTTATTTTGTGTTTTTTGAAAAGTTATTTTATGTTGAAATCGTTATTTTTCTGATTAATTCGTATTGAAAGAGACCTGCAGTGGGTCATTCACCCTGGATGACTCCCAGGAGTTCTCCCAAAAAGTACTCTGATCAATTACTTATTTTTGTTATTTGAGGTTAAGTTCATGCACCGATCACTAAATTTCTTTATGTTTTTAATAATTTTATGTCACAATAATATCACATTGATATACATGTTTTGTTGTTATAGTAGGTGAAGTTTAATGATTTTACTACTATGGTAGGTATAGTTTCGTTACTCAACGCCAGCGGAAGGGTAAGACAGCTCAAGCATTGGTTTTAGGCCCCCAAATTTTGGGAAACCCCCATTTTCCATTGGTTGTAATTGTATGAATTAATCTTTTATACAAATCTTAAGGTTAAAATATCTTAAACTTAGAATAGCCAGCGGATATATAATATATGTATAATTCATGTGTAATACATGAATAACTGTGTA
Source organism: Nicotiana obtusifolia (assembly GCA_002018475.1). Classification (NCBI taxonomy): domain Eukaryota; kingdom Viridiplantae; phylum Streptophyta; class Magnoliopsida; order Solanales; family Solanaceae; genus Nicotiana; species Nicotiana obtusifolia. The sequence goes on along the minus strand of MCJB01002379.1, from coordinate 3,222 downwards.
TCATAAATATATAATCTATGTATACCGGCTAGACAAAGTAAGCATTGAAACTGATCGGCTATTTGTGTAACAATCCCTAATTTTTAAAATAAAAAGAGAAAAAAAATAATTTGTTATTGATGTTGATCGTTGAGGTTCGAATAACCCAAAGCGTATAATATATATATAATTATTTATTTAGTGGAAAAAATTGAGATCACTGGATGATAAAAATCTGAAAAAATATTGACTTAGTCTCGATTAAAACATAATAGTCACTCTGATATGATAGCTTAGACTTATATTTCAAATTATATAGTAAGTAGAAGATAAAACTCTAATCGATATACTTAATAAGATAACAAAGACTTTTGTTTTTTTTTCATATGTCTATATTCCTTATAGAATAATATCACTATAACAGTTGCATCCTTTTCCAAATTAAAATTGGTAAAATCTTGTATAGGATCAATAATATCTCACGAGAAGCTAAAAATTGAATTAGCAATATTATCAATTGAAAAAGAATTATTAGAATAACTCAATTATAAGAATATTATTAACAATTTTGCATCTAAAAAATTTGGGAAAGTAAACTTCAAATAATATATATGAAAAAAATTGAAAAAATAAGACCTCTTATTAAATTTTGCTTTACGCCGCCAACAATGTTGACCCACTTGTCGTTACCTTAATATTATTGTTTACCCTTGGCTTCGGATAACAATTAAATTTGTACGTGGTTTTAAGGACACGTGATTTGGTTTGATACAAATAATGAATAATATAATAGAGATTAAAGTCAGTAAATAAAAGGGGAAGAAATGCAAACCACAAGCCTTGAATAGCCTTGGCGAGCATTGATTTCTCCAAGATGAACAACAGATATGAAAAAAAATAAACGAATAAAGTAATAATAAAAGCAGACTTCTTTTCTATGTATTGATGATTGTTTCGTGGGATCCCTTTTACAATTACATTGCCCCTTTATATAGAGGGGGATAATCTCTTATACAAGGCAAGAATCCGTTTACAAGGTAAAATATCCCTTGATTTACTGATTTCAACGGTCTTGTTGATTGATGCCGTGATTCCCGCCGAGATATTTACATATCATGGGATTTCCGGTCCTTTCGTTAGCAGATCTGATACCTTACCCTAGGACATTTCTCATAATCGAGCTCGACAAACTCATCTTGGGCATCATGGCTTCGTGTTCTGATTCGATGTTGTTCGGTCTCGACCTTCGATCTTTGATACCTCGATATTCCTGCTTCGATGATATTCGGTCTCGCTCTTCGGTCCTCGATTTACCGAACAGTAATTACGATCGATACCAACCGTAGAAACTAAAGTCCGATTTGTCCATATGCAAGCGGTCCGAATTCGACCCCGTACAACTTAGTGTCCTTGATGCGATCGATAGCTGATATGAGAGTAGCCGCATCAACATTGAAATTGTATTCCGATAACCGCGGTGCTTCTTGGTGACCAGGGTTCTCTCGAAATTGCCTTTCATCATGGGCCCTCGGTTATTCCGACCTTGATCGTTTCTCCTTTCGCGTCTCGGGGAGTTCTGCCTTGTTGTAGTGATTTTCCTATCCCCATGATATAGCCGATGCCGATCTCTATTCAGTCTCGGTTCACGATAAATCTCTCTTCGAACCCTATCATGAGTCTAAACGGGATAAATAGATCCCAAAGGGGCTCCAAGTTGATCATCTTCGACTCTGATCTTTGATTGGTATCGGTTATGTACATCCGCCCATGTGACGGCTAGATATTCTATCAAGTTTTGTTTGAGTTGATGTGAAGCCGTCGAACTTCGAGCGTTGAGCCCTTGGGTGAAGGCCTGAACAGCCCAATCGCCAGTGACCGTGGCAGGTCCATCCGCTCCATCTGAAAACGAGATACAAATTCTCTGAGCATCTCATTATCTTTTTATCAGACTTTGAACAGGTCCGACTTCCGCGTTTCCACTTTGATAGCGCCTGCATGTGCTTTTACAAAGGATTATGTAAGCATAGCGAAAGAGTCAATGGAATTAGGGGGGTAAGTTATGATACAATGTCATAAACCCCTTTGACAAGGTTTCCCCGAACTTTTTCAAAAGAACGGACTCGATCTCGTCGTCTTCTAAGTCGTTTCCTTTTATAGCGCATGTGTACGCAGTCACATGCTCGTTTGGATCTGTTGTTCCATTGTACTTAGGAATTTCCGGCATGCGAAATTTCTTGGGTATTGGTTTTGGAGCGGCGCTCGATGGGAAAGGTTTCTTTAATAATTTTTTGGAATCCAAGCCTTTTAATATCAGGGGTGCTCCTGGGATTTGATCCACCCTGGAATTGTATGTTTTCACCTTTTTGTCGTTAGCCTCGATTTTTTTTCTCTCCAAACTCGACTTGTCTGGTTAATTCCTAGAGCATCCTCATGATTCCGGAGTTTGCCCTCGATCCGCCTTCATTCGGCTCTTCTGCAACTGGTTCATTCTCCGGAGCGGTTCCCCGAGAAAGGCCGAGCTCAACTTTGTTCGATATTTGACTTCGATTTTGTAATTGAGCAATGGCTTCCTGCTGGGCTTGCAACATGTCAAAGATCATTCTGAGACTGATCCCGTCTCCTTCGTCGTTTTGGGGACCCTGTGTTGTTGATCGGTGTTCCCTACGAACACTATTTGACGGACCAGCCGTTCAATCTACATCAGCTGCTACTTGTGAATTAGCGTCGATCGGAACCTCATCACCGAATGCTATGTTGTTGTTTTCGCCTTGATGATCAAATTCATTATCGACGTACAAAGGCACATATTGTGAATGCGACATAGTTGTACTGTAACCTGAAATCAGAGATACTTCACAGAGCAAGTGTAAAATAATTTGCGTGACAAAAAATTATATCAAACACTCACTATTATCCTTAGCCCCACGGTGGGCGCCAAACTGTTTACCCTTGGCTTCGGATAACAATTAAATTTGTACGTGATTTTAAGGACACGTGATTTGGTTTGATACAAATAATGAATAATATAATAGAGATTAAAGTCAGTAAATAGATGGGGAAGAAATGCAACCACAAACCTTGAATAGCTTTGGCCGGGACTGATTTCTCCAAGAACAGATATGAAAAAAAATAAACGAATAAAGTAATAATAAAAGCAGACTTCTTTTCTATGTATTGATGATTGTTTCGTGGGATCCCTTTTACAATTACATTGCCCCTTTATATAGAGGGGGATAATCTCTT
>MCJB01002377.1:0-12286 GCA_002018475.1 Nicotiana obtusifolia | reverse complement strand
AACGATCCGGAAATGTTATGAACAACTATCAGGCCACAACCCTAAATATATATGGTGTTTCTCCACACCCTTCCTCATCCAAAACTCCACAAATCAGTAGTATAACACGCAGCTTTACAGCAACACAAAACAGTTCACAAAACAGTTCGCTACGAGTGAATAACTCGAACTCACGGCTTCCGATCACCGTCCCGTGAGTTCTTTCACACATAGAACGACTTACCAAGAATTAACAGTAGAAAACATGTATTAAATAGAGTAGTAAACTCACCTTGCTTGTTAGATAACTCAGCCCTTGCTTTGGTTCCTCAAACTCTAGGGTTTACCTTCAACTAGAACTTGAAAGAGGGAAAAGTCGATTAGGGTTTGTGTGGGATTATTTTAGGGAGGCATTGCAGGGGTTCTTTTAGGTTTTGAAGCTGTGAAATGATAGTTAATTATCAGGCTTTAGAATCTTTTAAAATCCCTCTCTTAACCGACTTTGGGCTTTTAAATTTTAGCCCTTAATTTTGGCAAGTAGGTGATGCACCTACTTGTCACCTACCAGCCTGCGTAGTTCTACGGAAATACAATTATCTCAATACTCCGAGATCGTATTGACAAACGGTTTGAAGAATTGGAAACTAGACTCATAGAACTTTAATTTGGTAGGTAGATCACCTCGTAATTCCTTGTAAATTGGGAGAAAATCGCAGAAACATTTGACCTATCGTTTAAGTAGAATTGTGAACCTAAGTTGCGACAACTTTTGTCGACTTTTGTTTCATAACTCGTTTGAATTCAAGACTTATGAAACGGATATCATATCATCCAAATACCTTAAAACATGACCTCTTGGTGATGTTAACCACCTCTCGATTTTCCCAAAAACGCGAGTTACAGCATCCTTAACTCGTTTATCCTCTAATACTTGTTAACCGCCCTTATACACCTTTGCATCGTTTAGGACCAATAGGACTAAACTCTTATTATCTCAAAGCTAATTCTCTTCTCGAACCTAGGTAGACTGTCTTATGTGTAAACTAACACATACAACTAAGGGTTATAACAGTTTGATTGGTGGAATGAAGTTGGTTTTTTTAGAAAATATTTTGCAAATCATCCATTTTATGCTGTCGTTCCGGATTATGACATGTTTTTCGAAATTCCCTCAGACGCGAACGTTGTTTCTAGAAGACACTGTCCCATTGATGTCGATCCTCTGAGATGCCTCTGATGACGCAGCTTCTTGCCACTACGATTGCGTCCTAATATAAATTAATGCGTTACAAAGGTTTTCCTAGGGTTATGACTGAACCTTTCAAGTTGCCTACGTATTCGAAATAGAATTAGGTCAGAACGTAGTTCGGGATAATGATATAGAAATTACGATAATGACCGAGCCTGACTCAGGCGGCCTACGTATCCAAATAGAATCAGGTCAAAATGTAGTTCGATTACAATAGATGCACGATGATGAGATTAAGAAAAAAAATAAAATTGTCGAGTTTGACTCGGACCGCCTACGTATCCAAATGGAATCAAGCCAAAACGTAGTTCAATTACAATAGATGACTGAATCTGATGAGGATTGCCTACGTATTCCTACCGAAGAAAATCAAGTTTTGGCATAGTTCCAAATACATACAAAATGATATTTGGATTTTTTATTCCAAAAGAAGAGGGGGAGAGAGACCGGACCCTATGTGGGTATGGGAAGTCAGTTCGGTCGTAGTTCTGTTACAATCCAAAACCTAACTCTACTGTCTTCATATGTAGTATCTCTTGATTGCATCTGCGTTGATAGGCTTCATGCTGACTCTTCCGTCCATCTCTGCCAAGATCAGAGCTCCTCCCAACAATACTCGATGGACCACGTAAGGACCTTGCCAATTTGGCTCAAACTTTCGCTTGGCTTCTTCTTGATGAGGGAATATCTTCTTCAAAATCAACTGTCCCGGTGTAAATTAACGAGGTTGCACCCTTTTATTGAACGCATTGACCATCCTATTTTGATACTGCTGACCATGGAAAACTACGTCCATTCTTTTTTAATCAATGAGCATGAGTTGTTCCTACCTGACCCGTATCTGCTCTACATCATCTAACTTTGCTTCATGAATGACCCTCAAAGATGGTATCTCGACCTCTACGGGTATCACAGCTTTGGTGCCATATAGTAACATGTATGGGATTTCCCAGTGAATGTTTTCATAGTGGTCCGATAACCCAACAAGATGAAGGATAACTTCTTGTGCTATTGCCTATGATTGTCCACTATCTTTCGCAAGATCTTTTTGATGTTTTTGTTGGCTGCTTCAACTGCCCCATTCATTTGCAGTTTGTAGGCTGTGGAGTTACGGTGTATGATTATGAACTTCTCACAAATCTCCATCATGAGATTACTATTGAGATTGGTTGCATTGTCAAGGATGATTGGCTCAGGTACCCCAAATCGACAGACTATGTTGTTACAGACGAAATATTCCACTACTTTCTTCGTGACGGCCTTATATGTAGAAGCTTCGACCCATTTAGTGAAGTAGTCAATGGCTACCAAGATGAAATGGTGTCCATTTGATGTAGCGGGCTCTATAGGTCCGATTACGTCCATGCCCCAAGTGATGAACGACCAAGGTGAACCCATTACATCCAACTTATTAGGTGGCTCGTATGAAATCCCCATGGATCTGGCATTGGTGACACTTTTGCACATAGTGGATGCTGTCGCTCCATGGTCATCCAAAAGTATCCGGCTCTTAAAATCTTCTTGGCTAAGGTGAAGTCATTTATGTAAGGTCCACATATCCCTGCATGTATTTCTTCTAGCAATTTGGTTGCTTCAGCAACATTTACGCATCTTAGCAGACCCAAATCTGAGATTTCCTATACAGGACTTCTCCATTGAGGAAAAAGTGATTGGCTAGCCTTCTGAGTGCTCGCTTTTGACCATTGGAGGCATTCACTGGGTACTCTCTTGTTTCAAGGAATCTTTTGATGTCATAGTACCACGACTTACCGTTTAGCTCTTCATCTACATGGAAATAGTAAGCATGCAGATCTCGGACCTCTATCTTAATAGGGTCGATGTAATTCTTATCTGGATGCTGGATCATGGATGACAAAGTTGCGAGAGCATCGGCAAACTCGTTCTGCATCCTGGGAATGTGTTTGAACTGGATCTTCTTAAACTTCTTGCACAACTCCTTTACGCAATGAAGGTGTGGAAGGATCTTGACATTTTTGGTAGTCCATTTTCCTTGTACTTGATGTATTAACAAATCGGAATCTCCTATGATAAAAAATTCTTTTATGTTCATGTCGACTGCCATCCTAATCCCGAGGACGCATGCTTCGTATTCGGCCATATTATTGGTGCAGGGGAACCTTATCTTTGCTGATGCCGGGTAATGGTGTCTTGATTCTGAAATTAAGACTGCCCCAATTCCCACTCCTTTCAAATTCGCTGCTCCATTGAAGAACATTCTTCGTCCTGGGTATGACTCCGCAATATCTTCTTTGGCGAACAACACTTCTTTATCCAGAAAGTAGGCAGTGAGCGGGTCATAATACTTGTCCACTGGATTCTCCGCAAGGTGAGTTAAGTGTATTTGGGGTAGATTTTAGTTCTTGGTTGAGTTGCTCTCCTTTACAGAAGCACTGCTCCGGGTCCTTGAGACCTTGTGATCTTTGAAGTGCCAGGGACCCAAAGAGTACCCAGGCCATGAATGGAATTCTATCCTTAGCTTGTCCTCTATTGACATTTATTAATCTTTTCAGTTTTAATGTTCAATGGAAAACAAAGGTTATCATTATAAATAGCCTTCATATATCTGACCTTATACTAACTCTGTAGTATTGATTACTGTTGATTGTTATAATTTATCTTGGGGCCACATTAGTATTACTTATATATAGTTATATGCATTGAGCAACATATCTAATGACTTTCTTGTCTTCATGAACATATATTTAAAATTGGGCTTGTCTAAGTCCTGCACCTGCACGTTTTGGGAGTCTGAAGATGCTGCTTTCTGTCCTTGCTATCTGCTGGGCCTACTTTCCTTAAGGACCCAAACACAGAGTTCGTTCCTTTTTCTCTATTACTTTATTGAGTTTACTGTTGTTTTACACACGTATATAACACTTATAATATTTGATTGAAGCGTTCCTTTATGTTATTGAATTATATTAACAATCTAGGCAAGCCCTAAAAAACATAGAAAAAAAGAATCATTATGACGTAGTAACCATAATTCTAATTCGTTAATAATTTATGCTATTCATCTCATAACCTTTACTATCGATTTTCATGAAGTCTTTTGAAACCAAAATAGCTTTTGCGAAGGTCGACAACCTTCTCTTTTCAAAAACAAGAAACAGAATCTTAAAATTGTCTTCCAAAATTGAGCTTTTTCTACAAAGTAAAATCGAACAAGTGCTATAGCAAAGCCAAAGCTTTCAGACGGTTTTCTTCAAATTAAAACGTGATATTTAAGAATCAAGGTAAAGGCTCATTTCTTCAATAATCATGTCATTTGCTTAGAAATAAATTGAACTATTATGTTGCTTCTCTGTTGATACACTTTAGAAGTTTCAATTGAAGCTGTCAACCTGTATATACTAGAAGTCAAGATTTAGTCTATGGGTGAGTCCTTGACTAATTTAAATAAAGGTTGTTAAGAGGATGTGGTCATGATCAGGGACTTGTATAATTTTGAACCATGTACCTTCTCTACTCTTAAGACATATGATTCAGATGTACGTGTTTCTAAAGTAATCAGCTAGTGCTCTTTTCCTTGTGTGTGCTTGAAATTGACTTCTTTAAGGCATACCTAAACATGTTGAAAATACTCACAATGAATTATGTAATTACGTTTGGATTGTGGCTACATCAATGTGATTGGTTGTCTTATAATTCTAATGATATCATGTATAGTTGCTGTGAGAAATGAATATATCCCTGTAGAGTGTTATCAGTGTGGTATTGAAATTTATAATGAACACCTCATTAGTACTTAAACCTGTAGGGAAGAGTAAGTGTGAATAGTTAGGGGTATTTGAGGTAGAATTTAGTTCTTGGTTGGCACTAGCACTGCTCGAGGCCCTTGAAACCCTCTTGAGCTTTTGAAGTGCGAGGGACACAAATAGAACCTTGGCCATGAATGAAATTCTACCCTTAGCCTCTATTGACATTTATTAATCTTTTTAGGTTTAGTTTTCAATGGAAACAATGGTTCTCATTGTAAATATCTATACTATATGTGACCTTATACCAACTCAATACTTTTGATTACAGTTATAACTTATCTTGGGCCCACATTAGTATTACTTATGTATAATTATATGCATTGGGCAGCATATCTATTGACTTTCTTGTATTCTTGAAATATATCTAAAATTGGGTTTGCCGGGTTATTTAAGAACTCAGGCCCAAGTTGTGCACCTGCTCCTTTAAGCTGCTGATGTATGTCCTCGCTACCTGCTAGGCCTACTTTCCTTCAGGCTCAAACATAGAGTACGTTCATTTTCCTCAATTGCTTTATTGAGTTTACTATTATTTTACACATGTATATAACACTTAACATATTTGATTGAACGCTTTGCATTATGTCTTTGAATTATATTAAAAATCTAGGAAAGCCCTAAAACATTATAGGATAAAAGAAGCATTGTAACTTAGTAACTATAATTTTAATTTATTAATTATTTCTGCTATTTATCTGTTAATCTTTATTAATGATTTTCATGAAGTCATTTGAAACCAAAACAGCCTTTGTGAACGTCGACAGCCTTCTGATTTCTAAAACCAGAAACGAAATCTTAAAATGGTCTTCCAAAATTGAGCTTTTTCGTCAAAGAAAAATCGAACAAGTGATGTTGCAAAGCCAAAGTTGTCAAGTGGTTTTCTTCAAATTAAAACGTGAGATTTAAGAATCAAGGTAATGGCCTATTTCTTAAATAATCATGTAATTTTCTTAGAATGAAATTGAACTGTTAACTTGCATCTTTGTTGATAACCCTTTAGAAGTTTCAATTGAAGATGTCAACCTGTACATACTAGAAGTTCAGATTTAGTGTATGGCGAGTCCTTGACTAATTTAAACAAAGGCAGTTACGAGGATGTAGTCATGATCAGGGACTTCTATAAGTTTTAACCATGTACTTTCTCTACTCCTAAGACATATGTTTCAGATGTCTGGGTTTCTAAAGTAATCGGCTAGTGCTCTTTTCCTTGTGTGCGCATGAAACTGACTTCTTTGAGCATACCTCAACATGCTGAAAATATTCACAATGAATCATGTATATATGTTTGGACAGTGGCTACAACAATGTAATTGGTTGTCATATAATTCTGATGATATCATGTACAGTTGCTGTGAGAAATGTATATATCACTGTAGAGTGTTATCACTGTGGTATTAGAATTTACAATGAACACCTCATTAGTAATTAAACCTGTAGGGAACAGTAAGTGCGAATTTAGGGGTATTTGGGGTAGAATTTAGTTCTTGGTTGAGTTACTCTCCCTGAAACAAGCACTGCTCGGGGTCCTTGAGAACCTTCTGATCTTTGAAGTGCGAGGGACGCAAAGAGAACCTTGGCCATGAATGACTATCCTTAGCCTCTACTCTAATGAAATTTATTAATCATTTTAGACTTAATGTTGACCGGAAAACAAAGGTTCTCATTGTAAATTGATATACTCTATGTGACCTTATACCAACTCTGTACTTCTGATTACTATCGATTGTTATAATTTATCTTGGGCACACATTAGTATTACTTATGTATAATTATATGCATTGGCCAATATATCTATTGACTTGTAAAATTGAGCCTGCCGAGTTATTAAAGAGCTCAGGCCCAAGTTCTGTACCTGCATCTTTGGGAGTCCGAAGTTGCTGTTGTTTGTCCTCTCTACCTGCTGGGCCTACTTTCCTTAATGCCCCAAACTCAGAGTCCATTCATTTTTCTCTATTGCTTTATTGAGTTTACTGTTGTTTTACACACGTATATAACACTTATAATATTTGATTGAAGCGTTCCTTTATATTATTGAATTATATTAACAATCTAGGCAAGCCCTAAAAAACATAGAAAAAAAGAATCATTATGACGTAGTAACCATAATTCTAATTCGTTAATCATTTATGCTATTTATCTAATAACCTTTACTATCGATTTTCATGAAGTCCTTTGGAACCAAAACAACCTTTGCGAAGGTCGACAACCTTCTCTTTTTAAAAATCAGACAAGGAATCCAAAAATGGTCTTCCAAAATTGAGCTTTTCTACAAAGTAAAATCAAACAAGTGCCATTGCAAAGCCAAAGTTTACAGCTGATTTTATTCAAATTAAAACATGATATTTAAAAATCAAGGAAAAGGCCCATTTCTTCAATAATCATGTCATTTGCTTAGAAATAAATTGAACTATTAAATTACATCTCTGTTGATACCCTTTAGAAGTTTCGATTGAAGCTGTCAACCTGTACAATCTAGAAGTCAAGATTTAGTCTATGGGTGAGTCCTTGACTAATTTAAACAAAGGCTGTAAAAACAATGTAGTCATGATCAGGGACTTCGATAAGTTTGAACCATGACCTTCTCTACTCTTCAGACATATGATTCAGATGTATGGGTTTCTAAAGTAATCAGCTAGTGCTCTTTTCCTTCTGTATGCTTGAAACACACTTCTTTGAGCATACCTAAACATGTTGAAAATATTCACAATGAATCATGTAATTATGTTTGGATTGTGGCTACAACAATGTGGTTGGGTTTCTTATAATTCTGGTGATATCCTGTACAGTTGCTGTGAGAAATGTATATATCACTGTAGAGTGTTATCACTGTGGTATTAGAATTTACAATGAACACCTCATTAGTACTTAAACATGTAGGGAAGAGTAAGTGTGAATAATTAGTGATATTTGAGGTAGAATTTAGTTCTTGGTTGAGTTATTGTCCCTGGAACAAGCACTGCTCGGGGCCATTTAGACCCTTCTGAGCTTTGAAGTGCGAGGGACACAAAGAGAACCTTGGCCGTGAATGGATATCTATCCTTAGACTATAGTCTATTGACATTTATTAATCTTTTCAGGTATAGTTTTCAATGGAAAACAAAGGTTCTCATTGTAAATTGCTTTACTATATGTGACCTTATACCAACTCTGTACTTTTTATTACCGTCAATTGATATAATTTATCTTGGGCCCGCATTAGTATTACTTATTGTATAATTATATGCATTGGGCAGCACATCTATTGAGTTTCTTGTCTTCTTGATCATGTATCTAAAATTGGGCCTGCCGAGTTATCAGCGAACTCAGGCCCAAGTTCTGCATCTGCACTTTTTCGGAGACTTAAGCTGCTGCAGTATGTCCTTGCTACCTGCTGGGCCTACTTTCCTTCAGGCTCAAAAAACAGAGTCCATTCCTTTTCCTCTATTGCTTTATTGAGTTTACTATTGTTTTACACATGTATATGACACTTACATTATTTGATTGAATGCTTTGCATTATATCTTTGAATTATATTAATTATATAGGCAAGCCCTAAAAAACATAAGATAAAACAAGCATTGTGACTTAGTATCCGTAATTCTAATTTGTTAATCATTTCTGCTATTCATCTCCTAACCTTTACTAACGATTTTCACAAAGTCCTTTGAAAATTGTTAAGATGATGTAGTCCTTTAATCAAAGACTGTTAAGATGATGTAGTCATGATCAGTGACTTCTATAAGTTTGAACCATGTACCTTCTCTACTATTCAGACAGATGATTCAGATGTGTGGGTTTCTAAAGTAATCAGCTAGTGCTTTTTTCCTTTTGTGTGCTTGAAACTGACTTCATTGAGCATAGCTAAACATGTTGAAAATATTCACAATGAATCAAGTACTTATGGTTGGATGGTGGCAACGACAATGTGATTGGTTGTGTTATAATTCTGGTGATATCTTGTACAGTTGCTGTGAGAAATGTATATATCCCTATAGAGTGTTATCACTGTGGTATTGAAATTTACAAAGAACATCTTATTAGTACTTAAACCTGTACGGATGAGTAGGTGTGAATAGTTAGGGGTATTTGGGGTAGAATTTAGTTCTTGGTTGAGTTACTCTCCCTGACACAACCACTGCTTAGGGTCCTTGAGACCCTTGTGTTCTTTGAAGTGCGAGGGACGCAAAGAGAACCTTGGCCATGAATGAAATTCTATCCTTAGCCTCTAATCTATTGAAATTTATTAATCTTATCAGATTTAGTGTTCAATGGAAACAATCTCATTGTAAATTGATTTGCTATATGTGACCTTATACCAACTCTGTACTTCTGACTACTGTCGGTTGTTATAATTTATCTTGGGCACACATTAGTATTACTTATGTATAAGTATATGCATTAGGATACATCTCTACTGACTTTCTTGAAAATTTATCTAAAATTGAGCTTGCCGTGTTATTGTGACGACCCGGCCAGTCGTCTCATGAGTTACCTCTCCGTTTTTTCCATTTCTACCTTATTATGCTTCGTTATCCGTGTTTTATATAATCACGTCAAGTAGTTTGAGTGCGGAGTGGATTTGGTAAGAAATGAGACACTTAGTCTCTTTCAAGAAGGTTTAAGTTGTAAAAGTCAATCGGATGTTGACTTATGAGTTAGAGGGCTCGGATGTGAATTTCGACGATTCGGTTAGTTTCGGGAGGTGATTTATGACTTAGAAATGTGATCGGAATTGGTTTTGGAGGTCCGGTGTAGAATTAGGCTTGAATTGGTGAAGTTGGAATTTTGGCGATTTCCGGTTGATAGGCGAGATTTTGATCCGAGGGTCGGAATGGAATTCCGAAAGTTGCTATAGCTTCGATAAGTCATCTGGGATGTATGTGCAAAGTTTCAGGTCATTCGAACATGGTTTGGTTGGGTTTAGATCAAAAGAGTGACTTAGAAGATTTTGAAATCCTTAGGCTTGAATCCGGCGCGCGAAATTGGCGTTGATAGGTTGTTCTGAGCGTTCTGAAGGTTGGAACAAGTTCGAATGATGTTATGGGATATGTTAGCATGTTTGGTTGAGGTTCCAGTGGCCTTGGGTGAGTTTTGGGTGGTTAAACGGACTATTTCATCGTTGGAAGGAAAATTTGCAGAAAAACCAGAGTCGAGAATGCGGTCGCATTTCTCAAATGCGGACCGCATATCTCACAATGAGATAGCAAACTCAAACAGATTTCTAGGAAAGATTCGTGTCAAGAATGCGGTCAGAAATGCGGTCGCATTTCTGAAATGCGGACCGCATATTCACCACACTGAGACCGCAGACCGAGACAGATTTCTGGACAAAAACCAACGTCGAAAATGCGGTCGCATTCTTGACATGCGGACCGCAAACCATGCTTCGTGCTGAATTTCGGTGAAGGCTAGGGCTACCTTTGCGATGGTCGCGTCAAATATGCGGACCACATATCTGTTATGCGACAGATATGCGATCGCATTTTTAAGCCTGACAAGGGCGTTTTTGTCTCGATTTTTGACCCTCTAAAAATAGAACCCAGTGCCCATTTGCCATGCAAAAACCCACTATCGTTACCCACGAAGTGAAACACCTCCAAACACCATAAATCACGGCAAATCAACCCCAAAACTATATCCCAAGGGGACTTTCTTGGACAAATTCTTAAAAGAAGGAGTTTTGGTCATCTTGAACATAGTTGGAGCTATAGAGCTCGGATTGAAGCGAGTTTTGAGGCGATTGTTGGAAGATTTCCAAGGGATACATCGGGGTAAGTGTTCTTAACTCAACCTTGGTCAAATTACTCCAGTAAATCGCTATATTTAGCACTTAATTGGTGATTTAAGTGGGAAAATCTGTGAAAAACCCTTATGTTTAGATTTTAAGACTTGGAGGTCGAACCGATGTCGGAATTCGATAAATTTCGTATGGTTGAACTCGTGAGGAGATAAGGAACCCATTGAGGTGAAAATTACTAAATTTCTAGAAGTGGGTCCGAGGCTCGAGTTTTGCTAACTTCAGGATTTCTTAGTATTTATTGATTGTTTTCGCGTGGGCTTTGTTACCCCAACATATTGTGACGTATTTAATTCTGAATTCGGATAGATTCGACGCACGTGGAGGCCAATTCGAAGGGCAAGGGCGTCGTGGGTTAGAGATTAGCCGGTTTGAGGTGAGTAGTGATTGTAAATGATGTCCTGAGGGTTTGAAACCCCGGATTGCACATCGTAGTGCTATATTGAGGTGAGGCATGCGCTCGATGATGAGCGTGGGGTCGTTTACTACTGGGGATTGTGACTTGGTCCGTCCCGATTGATGATTTTTACTACATATTTGATTGAAACTTATTTGATATCATCATGTTTTGGGCTGATTGCCATATTTGGGCTTTGTGCCGGTTATTTGAACCCTTCGGCGGTATTTATCACTGTTTCCTCACTGTTTTGATTCATTACTTGAACACAGTCATGTTGTTTTCCACTGTTTTACAACTCAGTTTTGAGATTTAAATGATATTTTAAATGATGTAAATGGGATCGGGTGGCATGCCGCCACGAGATATGATATGCCCGAGGGGCCGATACTGTGTTTTAAATGACACTGAGCCCGAGGGGCGATATTTTACTTTACATTATTTACCAAAAAGGATTTCATGTTTTCAGCTGTTGAAAAGAGAATTGACTTGGATTTCTCACTAAATTTCTGTTGCAAACGATGTTTTAACTGCTTCATTATAGAATGCCTTGTGCTTTGTGTGGTTGCTTGCTTTCCGCCATTATTTATGATTATTACTCACTGAGTTGGAAGTACTCACATTACTCCCTGCACCATGTGTGCAGATTCAGGAGTTATTGATTCCGCTCCGAGGCATTGACTACGACTGCTAGAGCGGTGATTCAGAGACTATGAGGTAGCTGTTGGCGTCCGCAGCCCCGTATCTCTATTATCTTGTTGTTTCCACACTCTTCAGACAATTGTGCCAAATGTTTTATATATATATATATATATATATATATATATATATATATATATATATATTAGACTGGTAGTAGGATTCATAGGTGCTCATGATTTTGTGACACTCCGGTTTGGGCTGTTGTCGGGATGGTTAGCTATGTTTTCGCAATTTACTGTTATTAAATTTCGCTGGTACTGTCTCCTCATTAAATTAACTGCTTAAATTGAGACTTTGTTGAGTTGGCTAGCCTTGTCTTCATGAGAGGCGCCATCACGATCGGGTTTGGGGTTAGGGTCGTGACAGTTATCAATGAACTTAGGCCCAAGTTCTGTACCTGCACA
>MCJB01002376.1:0-12288 GCA_002018475.1 Nicotiana obtusifolia | reverse complement strand
GATGGACGGTTGAGGTGTGGTGGCTTTCGTACAGGTGTTGTTCTCTCCATTGTTGAGTTTTGTCCGGCAGCTGAAAGGATAACCATTCTTTAAATCTTTTTCCCCCTTTCCCTTCTCATTTTTAGAGTAGCATTGTTAAAACGGAAAGGTGGTTAATTGTCCACCCAATCTTGCGTCTAGCTTCTTGTGTTTTAGGTAGTTGAAAAGCTAAAATTTGAAATATTCATGATATATCTGAACAATTCTATCAGTCAACACTGATCAATGTAGGATTGTGTGGGCTTCTTTTTTTCCTGCCTAAAACTTAGTTTGGTGGTAGAATATTTCACCCTATTGCATTTTCCCCCCTTTCCCTTCTGATCATTTTTAGAGTAGCATAGTTAAAACGGAAAGGTGGTTAATTGTCCATCCAATCTTGCCTCTTCTTGTTTTTAGGTAGTTGAAAAGATACTCAATAAGAAAGAGCTGGAATTCTACAAATGGGACGGTGACCTTTCCCAGCTGCTGCAGAATGTTAGGGAGAAGCTGAATAAAGTTGCAGAAGTAATCCTAACTTGTAACTTTATTCTTTCTTTTACCTAACTTGTTCGTTGATGGTTAACGTGATGCATCGCTTCTTTGCTCAGAACTGGACTAGAGAGGAGAAGAATCATTGTTTGGAAGAGACGGAGAAGTCATTCAAGTTCTCAGGGGAAATCCTCTGATTAATAGCGTCTTGATGCACGGCTTTGCATCTGTTTACTTGTACATTGGATGGCCTAAAGCTCAAATTATTGTGAATAGTCATGTTCGTTTTCGTTTTGGAATTTCAAATTCTGTCGATTATGTATAATAACTTGATTCTATTCAAGTATTATGTTGTCATTCATCTCTCAAAGTTGCAGCTGCTTAACTTAAGGGGCTGCCAACCCGGTTTGCAGTATATGATGTTGGTTTTGTGTTTTGAGGACACTGTTTACCCTTAAAACCAGATAACAATTGAATTTGTTCGTAGTGCTAAGGATCCGCGAATCAATTTGATACGATATAAAAATATGACGACTTAGAAGATTAAAGTATAATAAGCAAAAGAGAACAATCAAACCACAAGTTTTCAATAGCTGACGATGAGTTACGAGAAATAGGGAAGTATATTGATGAACAATGTTAATAATAACTAATAACAGTCGAAATATCTTGTTTTCTCTCTGAAAAAATGTTTGTCCTTAACAATGGGGGCCAATGCCTTTTTATAGGTAAATGGAAGAGTCCTAATAAAGTAAAAGACTGATTACAAGGCAAATCCCATTAGTTACGGGATTGAGTATTCTAAGATAACGGCTATAACAGTTGAGGTAATTACTCCTGGCGAGATATCCGGGATTGGCGAGATATACGGCCCGAATCTAGTCCTTTGATACGAGGCATCCCTGGCCGATCATACCGTTGTCCCATTCCTGCTGCTCCAGTCTATGCGTCCTACTTGTGGATTTCGGACCGGGGTGGCCCGGCCTCACATTATACCCGGACCCGACCTTACTCGATTGCATCCGACCCAATACAGACATAGACACCAGATTTGTGCTGGAGTCTGATGTGTTCTACTGCTTCTGTATTAATTATTATTAGGGGTCATTTGGTTGGATGGATTAGAAAAAACAGTCCTACCATAACATTCTGTATAAGTAATACACGTCTCGTAATCAGTAAGTTACTGGGAGAAAGCGAGAGGTGAGTTGCACCAAAGAGAATCCGAAGCCATTGCCCTCAAGGGTGTTGCCTAGTAGTTGCACTCAAGCCTCTCTAAGGCAAGCATGACGAGTTGCAGACAGATTACCTTGAATTACAAAAGAAATACTCTCAAGCCGAAACTTTTTGTGGTTTGGATTGGTTTTGGTTTTGAATTTTACAAACCGATTAAATTTGGTTTGGCTTTGATTTTAAAACAAAAACTAACCGAAAAATTGAACCAAATCGACTATAGAGTTAGCTATTTAAAATTTATTACACCTATAGTAAATATGTAAATTTTTATACAAAGTTTCTAAAAATTTATGGTACATGTTAATCGTTTGACTTTTAGTCTAGCTCTTTGATATTATAATAATCTAGTTAATTGCTTTTACATTCTAGTTTGAGTGGTAGTTTTCATTTGCTAAGTACAAGAATCTGTTTTATGTTAAAATAATATATTTTTAATTGAGTCTTAAAATTATTCATGACTATTTGATTCAATTATCATCAATATATCTTGGTAAAATGATAGATTTTTTAAAAAGCAATTGGTTTGATAGTGTTATGTTAAAAATGTAGTCGCCGGATTATGTATTGGCAGTATATGTCTTATATTTAAGAAAAAATCGATAAAAAACCGAAAAAA
Organism: Nicotiana obtusifolia; assembly: GCA_002018475.1. Taxonomy (NCBI): domain Eukaryota; kingdom Viridiplantae; phylum Streptophyta; class Magnoliopsida; order Solanales; family Solanaceae; genus Nicotiana; species Nicotiana obtusifolia. Next base: position 9,929 of record MCJB01002376.1, on the reverse strand, counting down.
CTGACTAAACACGATCCAAACTAAATGAATAAAAAAAAAACGAATTAATTGGTTTGGTTGGCAAGGAACCATGAACATCCCTGTATGCAACTAATTGAGACTAAAATTACATATGCAACTAAGTTGAACTAAAATTATATATGCAACTTGCCATTAGAACTACAATCACCATTACAGCTACAATAAGATTTCATTTCATCAACCCGACGACAAGAAATCCAACGAATAATGCCCATGAACTCAAAATGATAATTCTCAACTTCTTGATTTTCTCCTTTAAATTACTAACTTTTCCGACCTCCACATGATTAACAAGCTCCATTTCTTCAGCTTTCTTCCTCGAGTCGTCCCTTTCAACGTTGATAGCATCCTCCTCCATTTCATCTACTTTCTTCTTCCATTTGTCCCTTTCATCCATAATAACATCCATAGAAGTTTTTAACTCTTTGATCACAATCACTGCTCTTCGGGGGAGCTCTTCGTCGTGCCATTCCCAAAAGTTACATGAACTAACCTACAAAAATCAAAATATTCAATGATATATAATCAGCCATTTCGATTAAATAATCACTAATAATCATCACTTCCTTCAAAGAAAACCAATAAATCATGGGGTATTATCACTTTTAGCCAACGTCATAAACTATTTACATTTGGTAGCCGAAAAAGTATATAAAATTTGTATCATTTTTGTATATAACATACATAATGTATGTATATTTACAAATTTTATGCATTTTTTCAGCTATTATTTTTACAGTGGCTATACAAATTCACAACTTACTTTTGGTCTTGGACATTTGTAGAACCTCCTTCCAGCATTGTCATCAGTCCAATCAGTCAAATGTAAAGCAATCAGTCCACAATTGCATCTTCTCACATCCAGGGTTCCATTTGAATCCACAGAACCTTCAAACATTGACACAAAAAATCGATTGGAGTGAGCACTTTTTATGAAATGGTTCAACATATGAATTAGAGTTCTTTAATCAAACATATGAATTGTTTAATACTCACCTGAATATGATTCTAGGATGCGAACATCCACTGGCTTGTTTCCGAGGTTATCTTGTTCTTGTTGAATTCGAACAGCAGAAGCCTCGAGATTGGGCTTACAATCACGCAACTCAATTAGTTGCAGTGAGTTGATTTCTGCAAACTCAATGGGTATCTCTTCCAAAGCTCCGCAATGTTTAATCAGGAGGCGCTCAAGGACAGGAAAATTGACATCTGTAGCTTTCCAGTATTTGAGATCATTCTGGCCAATTAGCAAAATCTTCAAACTAGTAAATCCCCCTACAGTTGGATTCCATTCTTCGCCTTTACAAGCTTTCCGGCTCAGCTTCAGCACCTCAAGTTTAGGCAACTCACCTATGATGCCCAAGTCCTCCCACCTTAGTTCAATTCGACGCAACTCTAACTTCTTCAGCGTTGGCGGAAAAGCTTTTGCACTTGGAATGGTCACTGGTGAAATCTCATTCTCTAAAGACCACCAATTATAATATCTAAAACTCATTATTTCAAGTTGATGTAGATGGACAAGATTGTCAACAAGTCTACATTCTTGAAATCTTTTATAGTCATATGAATGACCACACATTCGTAATTTCTTAACATTTCGAATACCTAAAATAACCTCCTTTGTGCAACAACTTGGAGACAAGCCAGAAATAGTTTGTACATTTGAAAAATTCAAGTACCTCTCTTCATTAACAGATTCACTTAGAGGATTTGACAAATAAAATTTATGCAGTTTGAGAGGCCTTAATTGCATTAGTTCCCAAATTTGCTCTGGAAAAACCGTAGTTTTGTTGGCCTATACGAACCAATAGTCTTGAATGTTTGTAGATTCCATAACCTGCAAATTTCTGGAGGTATATCGCCAACACCCCCATACATTGCTAGGTACCTCAACCAAATGAGGGATAGTATCTGTGAAGGGAACGGCTTACCATACCATATAGGAGTTAAATCCAACACTCTGAGTAAGTTGAAATGAACAAGCTCCAATTTGAGAGTAAAGAAGGTGTGAGTATAATGACAGAAAGTGAGAATAGAATGAGTTCGCTTCAGGAGATGGTTGTCATCATCATCATCTGTTTGCCTTGTTAGACGATGATGTCCAGGGGTAAGAAGGGCCCTATAAGAACCACAGTCGATATCATCCCCATCAGTCCATCGCTTAAAGGGCTGCATTTTATGCCTAGTAAGATGATGGCATCGATCATCAAACACAATATCATCGCTATGTGCTTTTTGTGCTTCCGGACCATCATATACAATGTCATTCATGGCAAAAGTGTTTTGGCTTTGAGCTTCTCTCAAGCACAGCTCGTATATTAGATCATGGACCTTACACGTTCTAATTTTCGTTTCATCCCAAATTTTCTTACGGACGAGAAATAAACATCTATCGATAAGATCTTGCAAACACGTGTCAGCCTCGCCTTCCAAGTCTTCTACCAACTTCAGAAACCCCGTAGCCATCCATAGTCTCATCAATCTCTTCACTGAAATCTCACTGTCTTCTGGAAAAACTCCAAAATACAGAAGACAAGCTTTTAGGTCGCTGGTCAAGTAATTGTAACTCAACCCAAGCACATGTAAACATTGTTTATCAGGATCATTTGTGACAAACGACATGACATCTTGAGCAACATTTTCCCAGTCTTCTATTGTCCTTTCAGATTTAGACAAAAGGCCAGCAACAACGACAATGGTTAACGGTAACCCGTGACACTTGTCTACAATTTGTTTCCCAATAGCCTCAAATTCAGATGGTAATGCTTCATTTGCAAACGCGGTACTTTTGAAAAGGTTCCAACTCTCAACTGGACCCATGAAATCCATCTGCAAAGAAAGATTCTCTGTACCAGCAGAACAAGCTGCTTCAATGTTACGGGTCGTCAACGATATTCGACTCCCATTGTTTTCATTTGGAAAGCATAGTCTCACGTCATCCCATGCTTCACTCTTCCACATGTCATCCAATACAATTAAGTACCTCTTTCCCTTTAAACTCTTTTGTAGCATGTCAGCTAGCTCTGCCTCATCGTCCGTGTTATATTTGTCGCCCTCCGAATGAGGCAGAAGGCTCAACAATATTTCCTTTACATTATGTTGTTGAGATATAGTAGCCCTCGCGCAAACATCAAAGTGAAGTCGAGTGGATGCGTCATCGTAAACGTCTTTCGCCAAAGTTGTTTTACCAATGCCCCCCATCCCCACTATCGGGACGACTTTGAGTCTACCAGACGAGCCACCATGTTGTATCAGTTCTGCAAGCAACATTTTCCTTTGATCATCACGTCCCACCATTTTGTTCTCCACACTCGGAGTAGGTTTTTTAGAACTTGAGTCTTGCACCAAATATTCCTTTGATGCTAGTTTGCCTTCATCCTTTGTTGACTCATTCTGGAGATGATCAATCTCCTCTAATTGGAAAGAAAAATAGAAAAAAATCGCACCACACCGATTTGGTTGTTTCGTAAAATGAGGCTTTTTAGTGTTCCCGGACAATGAATTTAATGATGCAGTATGACTAACTTTAAATAAACAATCAAAACAAATACACCTTTGTTTCAATTTAGATGACACACTTTCCTTATTAGTTTGTTCCAAAATGAATGACATACTTCTACAATTAGAAATAATACAACTTTAAACTCTTTATTTTATCCCTTTTACTTTTAATGAGAAGCTTTTATATCTACACAAATGTAATCCCTTGGTTTATATCTCTTAAGCTTTTAAGACCATAAGTTTCAAAAGTTCTTTTTTTTAAAACTCCGTTCGAGTCAAATTATCTCATCTAAATTGATACGGATGAGGTAATATTTAAGGATAAAAATACAATACTCCTTTTGCGAATAAAACAAATAAACGCAATTGGTTTATTTGATAAACGATAGAGGTTTTTAAAAACAATTGGTTTGATAGTGTTATGTTAAAAATGTAGTCGCCGTATTTGACAGTGTGTGTCTCATATTTAAGAAAAAATAGATAAATAACCGAACCCTAAGCTGTCTATACAAATTACTTTGTTAGACTAGTGGTGTCTTCCAATTCCCCCAGCCTAAAACTTAGTTTGGTGGTAGAATATTTCACCCTATTGCATTTTCCCCCCTTTCCCTTGTCATTTTTAAAGTAGCGTTGTTAAAAGGGAAAGGTGGTTAATTGTCCACCCAATCTTGCCTCTTGTTGTTTTTAGGTAGCTGAAAAGATACTCAATAAGAAAGAGCTGGAATTCTACAAATGGGACGGTGACCTTAATTTCTCAGCTGCTGCAGTATGTTAGAGAGAAGCTGAATAAATTCGAGTGAGGACTTTTTTCTGAAGTGGTTCAATATATGAATTAGAGTTCTTTAATGGTTGAATATGACCATTGCTTTTTTCCATTTATTTTTCGATTCTTTCTGGCGTCTATTGTTGTTACTGTTCAATTGTCTCCTTTAATCTTCTTGTGCCAAAGGTCTATCAGAAACAGTATGTGGATAGTAGTTTGACAACTCAGAGTCTGTCCATCTATAACCAGAATACCCAAAAGATACTTTAATAAAAATATGGAAACTCACTAAAACTTGAGGTATCACCTTATGCACATATTAAGTCCTTTTGCACACGAAGCTCCACTGCTTCAGAAGGCAAAAACATTACCTAGAACTACTAAAAATTGAGGGCATTCAAGACATTACGTTGAAACTTTTACTAACTAAATAACAGTTTTAATTACATTGATTTGGCTAATAGAAATAGTTATTTAAGTGTCATAAGCAATTTTTGGAAGTTCATTCTGTAATATAATGTTATACTCACCTGAATATGATTGTAGGATGTGAACATCCACTGGCTTGTTTCTGAGGTTATCTTGTTCTTGTTGAATTCGAACAGGAGAAGCCTCAAGATTGGGCTTACAACCACACAACTCAATTAGTTGTAGTCAGTTGATTTCTGCAAACTCAATGGGTATCTCATCCAAAGCTCTGCAGTGTATAATCACGAGGCGCTCAAGGACAGGAAAATTGTCAGTTCAATTTATGTGACTGTGAGTTTGGAAAAGGCTCCTTTTCCTGAGTGTGAGTTTTCTTAATTTCTGTCAGTCCGATTTATGTGACTCTGTGTGACTGTGTTTGACTTGCACGGAGTTTGAGAAAGCTACTTTTGAAACTTAGTGGATTTGAACAATGACATAAATATTTGTGTAGTTGTAAATTATAAGATTGAAAGCTTAAAGTCACATTATTTGTAAATTTGTAAATATAGAAAGGTGTCGTTCCAAGTGTGAGTTTTGCTTAATTTCTGTCCATCCATTAGAATTCTAATACATTGTTTTGTTTGGGTCATGCTAGCATTTTTATTTTATGTATTATGAGTTTTTAGGAGTTGTTTATGTTAGGATCGATTCACTCAAACACTCTCAACTGATGAAAAAGATGAAGAAGTCTTGAAGAGAGAAAAATTGAGAGAGAGAAAAAAAGTGAGAGGCTTATTTCGTGGTAACACCCCATTAGGGTAAAATTCCACGGCGACGGAATTTATATATATTAATACTTAAGGGTATTTACAATCCAAGGAGAATAAACAGTACAACCTATATATAGATCTCAAATAGTCCCAAACCTATAAGAGAAAGGTCTCCCAACTTCACCAGAATTATAGGTTTTCCTTTCCCAAATCTATGAGGACTATGAGTTTTCCTAAACCTATTGGGAATATGGATTTCCTAAAAATACAAGAAAATAATTCAAGTCCATCACATATTAATCAGGCTTCACACCTAACAATTCTCCCACTTGGAGACTAATCAGTCGTCCAAAAATTGTCCCAACATCATCAATATCTTCACCACACCGCACTATCTGTAGAAACAAACTACAGAAGACCAACTGAGATTTTGCACAACCTCAGTTTCTCAACATCAACACATTTCATCAACATGTCTGCTGGATTCTTTGCACCCTCTATCTTCTCCAAACACATATCACCATCCTCCACTGCCCTGCGAGTGAAATGGAACCGTCTTCTGATGTGCTTTGTCTTCGAATGATAGACTGGGTTCTTTACCAATTGTATGACACTCTGGCTATGTGAATAAATAATATTCTCGCTCTGCTTCTTGCCCAACTCTTCCAGATAATCTGCCAGCCATATCATCTCCTTTCCAGCTTCAGCTATTGCTACATACTCAGCCTCTGTTGATGAAAGAGCAACACACTTCTGAAGCCTGGACATCCAACTCACTGCCGTACCACCTATGGTGTAAATGTATCCGGATGTGCTCATGCTCGAGTCCACATCACCACCAAGATTAACATCCACAAAACCATGCATATTCACTTTGCCTTTGCCAAAACTAAATGAAATACTGGATGTACCTCTCAAATATCTCAGAAGCCACTTAACAGCTTCCAAATGCTCTTTCCCCGGATTCGCCATGTACTTGCTAACAACTCCTATTACATGTGCTATGTCAGGTCTAGTGCAGACCATAGCATACATCAAACTCCCTACTGCTGAAGCATATGGAATAATTGCCATCTGCTTACGCTCTTCAGCTATCTTGGGTGACTGCCCCTTTGATAATTTTATGTGTTTTGCCAAAGGAGTATTCCTGGGTTTAACATCACTCATCCGGAATCTGGCCAACACCTCCCAATGTATTGCTCCTGGGATTAATTTAAAGTGCCAGCAAATCTATCCCGAGAAATCCTCATCCCCAAAATCTACTTCGATGCACCCAAACCTTTCATCTCAAACGCTGAAGACAGACTTGCCTTCAGATTGGTTATCTCCCTCATACTGGATCCTGCAATCAATATAACTGTGGAGCTCGTCACTACTTTCAGCACAATAGTTAATCTTGTTGCTTACTGAGTTGGTTGTAGTCACGCTACACCCAGAACGTCGTGTGCAGATCCAGGTGCTTCTAGTCAAAGTGGGTGTTGATTATCCGGGCAGCCTGATCATTTAGGGATTTCAAGGTAGCTGCCCGGTGTTCGCAACCTTGACTCTCCTTTCCTATCTTTCAGCTTTATGTATTTAGTTTCAGTCTTTCATAGACAGTATTTTCAAACTTGCGTTGTATACACGCTCATGTACTTAGTGACACCTTGGTTTTTGGGAATTTTCATATCTAGTTTCGGTCTTTCATAGACAGTATTTTCAAACGTTATCTCATTGTTTATTTAAAGGTGTTGAAACTATTTTGAGGTGTCAGGCTTGCGTAGTGCCATGTTAGGCGTCATCACGACAAGTTAAATTTTGAGTCGTGACAGACATATACCAAATTATGTTAATAATAAAATAGAAATATAAGAATTCTGTAATTTTATACATAAATTATGCTTATCTTTCCTAAACAAAACATATATTCGACTGGAGAGAGTAGTTCGAACAACTGAGCTTCAAGTATTTGTCATAGAGCTCTCAAATTTGCAACTGCTTAACTAAGGGATGCCCCCCTTCGAATAAATTTCTTTTTGTCCATAGATTTTTTTGAATTTTTTCCAAAAACATATTTATCCTTTTGTAGGGTTTTTAAAAATTTTCGAAAATAAATTTTTCAAAAATCAAAATATTGTTTTGACCACTTTGTGTCATACTTATGTCATACTAATTTAATTTATTAGCAAATTAATCACAAAGTTAAAGATGAATACCGTAAGAAAACATCAACCGTGAAAACTAAACCAAGAGAATATCAATATATGTGCATATTTTAAGAGCATACGGTTATTGCAATAAATGATTTTACCAACTAAAATTAGTGTGATCGAGTTAACCATTATGCCCTCACGAAAAGAAATTCTAATTAAATGCCCAGATGGAATAGGTAATGAGCAATTATACAATCATAGATGCTGATCCACATAACAAGATATTTAAAAGTTCAGTAATATCACTAACAATTCTACAATGGACTGTTTACCCAGTGCGCACAGAATGCTCACCTGAAGGGCAGCGTGGTAGCAGAGGTTGTAACGGCTCCAGGTTTCTACTCTTACGAAAAAAGAAAAATTTTCTGGACTTCAATCCTTCTGCGCTTAAACACCTACGTTAATGTCACTCTGAATCTGTAAGAAAGAAACATAAAAGGGTCAGTATTAGTTTGACAAGGCACAAGCATCCAAAAATACCAGACAGGAGGTGAAACTTGCGTGGATGGATTAGTTCAAAACGAGTGTAACCTTAATAAATATATACCTCTGTGTCATAAGCAATTATGGAAAGTTCATTCTGGATATTATGTTATACATACATCAGAAACGAACATCCACGGGTTTGATTCCAAGGTCTTCTTTCTGTAGTTCTGCAATTCGTACAGCAGAAGCCTCGAGTTCGGTTGTACAGCCAGTTAACTCTATGAGTTGCAGTGAGTCAATATATGCAAACTCAATGGGTATCTCTTCCAACATAAGGCAATATCTTAAAAGTAGGCGCTCAAGGACGGGAAAATTGTCATCTGTGGCTTTCAAGTACTCGAGATCACTATGCACAATTAGCAAAAGCTTCAATCGAGTAAATCCTCCTTCAATTGGATACCATTCTTCGCCAATACAAGCGTCCCGCATCAGCATCAGCACCTCAAGGTTAGGCAACTCACACATGATGTTCAAGTACTCCCACCTTAAAAAAGTTGAATCCAGCTTTAACTTCCTGAGTGTTACTGGAAAAGCTTTTGGACTTGGAATGGTTACTGGTGAAATTTTGTCCTCTAACATCCACCCAAACTCAAGTTCAAAACTCAATGTTTCAAGTTGATGATGTAGATGGACTAGATTGTCGAAAAGTCTAGATTCTTGAAAGATTTTATAGTCATTGATATGTCCACAGATTACTAACTTCTTAACATTCCGAATCCCTGAAATAACCTCCTTTGTGCAACTTCTTGGAGACAAGCCAGAAATAGTATGTATGTTTGAAAAAGCCAAGCAGCTCTCCTCGTCATCAGATTCCCTTGGAGGATTTGACAAATAAAATTTTAGTCTGAGCTGCCTTAATTGCATTAGTTCCCAAATTTTCTCCGTAAAAGTCACATATCTAGGACTATCCCATTTAACAATGAGTGTTTGCAGATTCCATAATCTGCAAATTTCTGGAGGTATGTATAAATCCCCGGACAATGCTAGGTACCTCAACCAAATGAGACACAGTACATGTAGAGGGAAACTTCTTAACTTTGTGGTACCCAAGTCCAAGATTCTAAGTAAACTAAAATGAATAAGCTCTGAATTTAGAGTAAAAGTTGAATCAAGACAAAAAGAGAAAATGGAACGAGTTCGTTTCAAGAGAGTGTAATCATCATCATCTGTCTGCCTGCTTATCAAACGATCATGTTCGGGGTAAGAAGGGCCAAACACATTCCATCATCAGTCCATCGCTTAAAGGGCTGCATTTTAGGCGTACTGAGATGATGACATTCTGGAGAAAAAGCATGACTTTGAGCTTTTTTTGCATCTGAATCACCATCTCCACCCGAATCATCATCACCTTCATCCAAATCATCATCTTCATATGATTTATCAAAAACAATGTCTTTCATGACAAAAATGTCTTGGCTTTGAGTTAATTCTCTCAAGCACAGCTCATGTATTAGATCATGAACCTTACATGATTTAATTTTTGTGCCATCCAAACTTTTCTTGCAGACAAGAACTAGATGTCTGTCGATAAGATCTTGTAAGCACTTCTCAGCCTCTCTTTCCAAGTCTTTTTCTAACTTCAAGAAGCCCTCAGCCATCCAGAATCTCACCAAACTCTTCACCGAAATCTCACTGTCTTCTGGAAAAATCCCAAAATACAGAAGGCATGCTTTTAGGTCACTGGTTAAGTGATTGTAACTCAACCCCAGCACATGTAGATATCGTTCATATGGATCTTTTGTGACAAATGACAGGACATCTTCAGCAATATTTTCCCAATCTTCGATT
>MCJB01002375.1:0-12810 GCA_002018475.1 Nicotiana obtusifolia | reverse complement strand
GTATCTTCTACCTAAATTAGAATGTATTATAATTATTTCCACTCCTTCTTGGCTTCTATATGTATTTTCACTTACTGCGTATTCTTCCTTATTCATTTTATATCAGAATTGGCAAGTATATCTACTAATATTTTCCTTATTTATTAATAAATAATGATTGAAATTATTTTTATGTTCATTAAATTGTTTAAGAGTATCTTTCCTATATTTTTTACTTATTGAATAATTTCTTTTTGTTGAAACTATATATTTAATTATTTTTCTTTTATATTCTAAAAGATTCCATCTATGATTATTATGAAAACTTAATGTTCTGAACGAAGGATGTTTTCTCATTATACCTTATAAGTTCCACTTATTTCTTTTAATATATAGCTCTGATACCAATTTGGGGAGTGCAGAATTCATTCTGTTATTTTTATTTATCAGGAAAGGCTTTCTTGTAGTATTCTTCTTATTAGCTTCTCCCATAGTTTTGTGGATCAGTTCACCCTTAGGAGTGACTTTTTCTTTCTTTCTTTTTGGGACTTCTTCTAATTACCTGTCGTTCCTCAAAGTTATAGCATTTACCCGAGGATTCTTAACTGTATTTCTGGGAAGGCCACTGCATATCGAGTGTTTTGTTTTGCAGCCAACTGCCCAATCTGCTTCTCTATGTTTCGAAATTCAATCCTCAATTGCTAATTATCTGTTGTCAATCAACAGCTTTTTCGACATATCATTAGTGCTTTCTTCTACCTATTGAGGTGGCCTTTGAGGCTGATTATAGTTCCCTTGAGGCATGTAAAGATTTTGAGTGGTCTGGTTCCCACCCCATGAGAAATTCAGGTGATTCCTCCGGTTAGGATTATAGGTGTTTCCATAATCATTATTATGATTCGTTGGATCTCTACCTTGATGGCCCACATAATAGATAGATTTAGGATTCACCGGGCATTGGTCACTCATATGGCCATCTCCACAAATTTCACAATATATAGCCATACTTTGAACCTGCTGCATTTGATGCCCTTGACCCATTTCCATCTTAGCTATTTGGTTGTTTACTTTAGCAATCTCTGCTCGCACGGCTGACATCTCATCCAGCTCGAGTGTAGCTGCTGCTTTCTATTTATCATCCTTCTTGAGTCACCTTAACCCTACCAGTTATGATCATTTGCAATGAAATTGTTGAGCAGAGTCTAAATCTCACTGTATTGCTTTGCATGCAACTTCCTCCATAAGCTGAGTTTAGATTTAATTTGGAGGTCTCGTCTAATCTATCCATAAAAGTATGTCCCAACACCTCATCAGTCTGACAATGATGTGGGCAGTCTCTGAGTAATTTCTTATATCTTTTCCAAGCTTGACAAAGAGTCTCACCATCTCGTTGTTGAAACCCAAGAATCTGGCTCCTCAATGCCTTTGTCTTCTTAGTGGGAAAAAACTTGATTAGGAATTTTCTTTCCAGATCATCCCAAGTGTGGATCGAGTTTGCGGGCTCCTTATTTAACCAGTCCTTTACTTCCCCCATTAGAGAAAAGGGAAACAAAGTTAGTCTAACATAGTCCTTAGAGATGTTCGGATAGTTATATGTATCCATAATCTCCAAGAAATTCTGCATATGCCTTTGGGGATCCTCGCTTGACAACCCCACAATAGCCCTGTGGATTGAATCAGTTGCTGAAGTAGCACAATGTCATGCCTAATCACCTCTCCTTAATACTTCTAATGTCGCGCTCTACCTCTCCTCAGCCTCCCATTGCTAACCCCTCATACCTCCTCACTGGGGCATCTATGCACCTCTTCTACACCTGCTAGTACCATTCCAATATAGCTTCCCTCATCTTGTCCTTTGCGGGTGCCATTCCCACCTTTTTTCGAATATCAGCATTCCTTATTTTATTTAACCCGGTATGCCCACACATCCATTTCAGCATCTTCATTTCTGCTACTTTCACTTCTGAACATGAGTGTTTTAAAAATAAAACATAAATAACTAAAGATTGGAAAAAAAAAAGCATATTACTAAGTTTTAGTTCCTCTTATTTTAAAATAATGGCACAATGCATGTAAAAGTTCTACTGAAATAACAGAAATATTGTGAATAAGAAAACTTCGAGAAAAGAAAAGACAATTTCTAAATACTAATTGTATCACATTTAATAAGTATTACTACTGACAGTTCAAAATTTAAAGCAGATGTAATAAATAAATAAAAAAAAAGGAGTTAAAGAAAGAGGAATTGGGAGAAGAGAATAATATTTGGGAAATTGGAAGGACAAGCGTGTGGCACGCGGGAAATTGCCTTCACGGTCTTCTAAGATGCGGCCAAAAGAAACTCCTTTGCTTCTAGGCCTGCGTTTTTCACTTCGATAATTCCCAGCACTTGTATCTTATTCTAATTCTTTTGCAATAATTATATTCTACTCTAATTTTTATGTATGGAACATTACATGTTTAATCTTAAAAGAAAAAGGTGGACCGATTTACCTTCCATACTTTAAAAGGCTTGTATCTTCGGAATTCAGCAAGGGCGGAAAAGGAAAGAAAAAGGTAATTTATTATCAATTATACTAATGATGCATCCTTAAAATTCAAAAAGAAAGAACAACAGATCGGAATACTCAATCTAAGCTAGTCGAGGAAACATGCTTTTGTTAAGAATCTGTCTTCGAAAATAATTTTTGCAAAAATGAATCAGAAAAAGAAATAGAAATAAAAACAAAAGAATTAAAAGTTTAATTTCCTCATTATTGCCCAAGGTTATTGGATTCATTCCTCTTACGATATAACAAAATAACTATTCTGTAATATTGACAATGAAAATTACAGGACTTCGTCAAACTTAACAAACGACAGTAAATCACACTGATGCTTACTTTTTTCAATGCGGAAATGCAAAGAAAAGAGGAGAGAATTTATGCAGATTTTCTGTTGTTCAGTGTCAGCAAAATGAGGCTATCCTCTGTATTTATAGCCAACAATTTGGGTTTCAACAGGTGCTAAGATACCTGTTCATTTGAGAAGGTGTTTGTTCGCCATAACTAAATTTCTGTCAAAAATAAATAACGAAAAAACGGAAAATAAATTTGGTCCAAAAAAAATTATTAATCAATCAACCAAATCCAAATCATCCAAAGCTGAAGCTGAAGTCGAGGGAGTGACGACGACGGCGCGAGTTGCCACTTCTTCTCAACTCTTTTAAGAGCTAGAAGATGTATTTCTCTATATAAGCACACATATTTTTTTTCTATTTTCCGATGAGAAACAAAGTGCCTTAGTAAAAGTAACACTTCAAACTTTTTATTTTCCTCCAAATCTTTTTCCTCCACTTTTCATCCACGCCTCTTAATTTTAATAGATAAAAACCCAACAATCCCCCACATGAATGGGAATGGCTATCTAAAAATATGCATGCATGAAGAAAATATGTGATTTACAAGCAAGGATTAATCACATCTGTATAAGTAGGTTTTTCTTTGAACTTTTCATAGTGAACTTATGTCGGATATACTCGATCAATAGGTAGATTTGATATCTTTGAACCGTCGAACTTTGGTGTATACCTAGACAAGCATAAGTCATAGAATCAACCCTTTAATTGTTTTTGGTTCTCATTGTTGTGTTCGTTTCAACTATAAACATCACCTAGTTCATAAGTGTGTAGAGAACTGGCCTTACAAAATTCTCCTTGAAGCGGCTTACACTTCACACTTACATAGTTGATTTCTAAACATGCTATCCCATAGATACACTATTTGATATACTCTGTATCAAACTTAGAAACTGAATATTATCATCATCACGAGAATGGACTAAAGTTTTATTTGACGATACTGAACCGTCATTAATGATTTTGTTTGATCTCCTTGAACCTAGATCTTGGGATCTCCAGTCTTCTAGGTAGAGTTGTAGCAACAATGACTTATCCTCGCCATAGTCTCATTCCCTTCGATGATTTATCAACCGCCTCTTTAGTTAGGCCTTCTGTAAGTGGATCCGACACATTTTCTTTTGACTTTGCATAGTCAATTGTGATAATTCTGGTCACGACCACAATTTCCCTCCGCATGATATCGTGACGGCACCTAGGACTAGGTAAGCCTAACACTTACTGAATTAATAGAAGAATTCAACCATCAACTGATAAATATGAAATAGAAATATTTATACACAACTTATAATTCCAAAACTGGTAGTACAAGTCATAAGCTCTACTGAGTTTGCTAGAAAATCCCTAAATATAACTGTTCGAAATAGAATTAAACACTAAAAGTATGATATCAGAAGGTGACTCTGAGGCCTGAGAATGCGACGACATGTTTACCTTGAGTCTCCACAGCAATGCTCGACCAGCTAGCTAATAATCAATAATAATCGAGGCACCTAGATCTGCATAAAAATGCGCAGAAGTATAGTATAGTACACCGCAGCGGTACCCAGTAAGTATCAAGCCTAACCTCGGTGGAGTAGTGACGAGGGACAGTCAAGACACCTACCGGACTAAACAACCTGAACAAGTGTGAAGGTGAACTAACAGAGAAACAATAATATAAAGCTAAGCAGGAATAGGAATACAAAACAATACTTGCAATAATATACTAGTAACATCAATATTTAACAGGAAGCAATTAGGTAATAATGTAGTAGAGTAAGCTGATCACAGTCTGAGTCCGGTGAAACCAAATAGAGGAAAACCAGCAATAACTCAATAAGAACAACCGCTTTCACACTAGATCTGTTCAAGCATTTCCACGAGGTACCTCAGAATCACTGCTCACGAGTCTCAATTCATGAACCCTAATCACTTGGTATCTTGTGCTCACATTACAACTCATAATTGCATGGACGACTCACGTGCCAATATGAACAATCCTCACACAGAAGGCAAGTAGACAACAGTACGTATAATGGTCAATAATGCCAGGATTCATCTTCTAAAATCAATATGGGTGATTTAATGACGCGTATGCTTGTGCAAGTGTTCTACCATAATTCAAGTCAACAAATAAGAGTAGAGGCAACGAATGACACATAAAAAACGATCATCACGAAATGTACAACGTAATAAATGCAGCAATGAAGTTGAAGCAACGACTAGCACAACAAGATTAGCTACATAGAACTAAGAAAATAGTGCAACATGGAGGAAGACAATTAATAGTATGCTAAGAAGGCAACAATCAAACACAAGTACACAAGACTGGGGAAATAACAACAAGAGCCATACCGAGGTACTGCCTCATAGTCTCAAATCATAAAATGAATCACAAACTTTCCTTATATCACCACGGAAGCCTTTATATCTAATTTTTGAGAATTATTTTTTCCGAAATAGCATCCCGCGTCTTATCCCATTTTATCACACTGCTTGGCTTCTAGTAGTTCCCCTACTAGCCATGCGTTTCAAGCCTACCTTATCTCACAGCATGCATTTCAACACCCAGACCTCATACCACCTCATGCGTATCAATAACAACAACACGGCAGAAAACTCGTGCAACACAATAACAACAGCATGGCAGAAACCTCGTGCAACACAATAACAACGACACGGCAGAAACCCTCGTGCAATAACATAACAATTATCTCAACAATAACACGTATGCCAAAACATAACAACTCAACTAATTTCATAATATGCACCCACATTCCATAACATTTCCTCGAAACAGTTTCAATATCACAACCACGCATAGCCCTCGGCTCGACAACACTGAATACAACAGCAACAACGACAATAATACAAGAATATGGCAAGTTATTTTTGGGGTAAGTTTCTTGCCTAACTTTCCTCAACTCAAAACACTAATTTAATGATAAAAATAAAGATGAAATCATGAAGTATAATCAATTCCATGTGAAGAACACTTACCCCAAAGATTTGGTTGAAAACCTACGAAACATCAATCAAATCCGAGGTCTACAACTCAAAATGTGATAAAAATGGCCAACCCCTCGAAATAGAGTTCTTATAATCTGCCCCAGTGATTCCTCTTATGTGATCACGGAACATTCCTCGCGATCGCGAAGAACTAAATGTTTCCCAGCACAAATAACGCTTCGCGTTCGCGTCAATTACATCGCGAACGTGATGAATAAAGACAACAGACTACGCGAATGCACAAAAAGACTCGCGAACGCGATAAAGAAATGACCACCAGCGCCCAGCTCCACTATGCCAACGCGGAGAGACAGTTGCGAACGCGGACATCTGACTGCATAAGCTTCGCGAACGTGTGACCACGATCGGGTTCGCGGTGAACAAAATCCCTGAGCTCCAAGAAACCTTACGTGATCGCATCTTCATCTTTGCGATCGCGAAGAGCAATAGCAACACCAGAAACCAACAACTCAAAGATTGGAGAAATGGCTCGTAGCCCATCCGAAACACACCCGAGGCCCTCGGGACCCTGTCAAAACATGCTAACAAGTTCCATAACAATAATGCGGACCCGCTCGAGGTCTCAAATCAAATCAAATAATGCCGAAACTACAAATCGTACCACAAATCGAACTTATAAATTTTCAAATCTTCTAACTTCTAAAACTCGTGTCGAAACATATCAAATCAACCCGGAAGGACGCTAAATTTTGCATGCAAGTTTCAAATGACATAACGGAGCTAATCCAACTCTCAGAAGCGTGTTCTGACCCTGATATCACCAAAGTCAACTCTCGGTCAAACCTCTCAACCTTCCAAAATTTTAATTTTTAAATTTTCGCCAAAATGCTTCAAATTACCCTACGAAACCTCCAAAACTGAACTCGGTCACACATGCAAGTCATAACACATAATACGAATCTGCTCGAGACCTTAAGCCACTGAACGAGACGGAAATTCGCAAAACGACCATTCGGGTCGTTAAAATTCCACTAGAGAGTAGTTGCGTAGCTGTATAATGTCTTCGTTGTTTGTGACGAGATTTTCTGTTATACATAACGCTTCCAGCCCTTCCTACTTGACTATCAAAACGTATGCATATAGGAGCAACTAGTTTAGGCCAAAATGGAATATCATCCAAGAAATTTCGGAGCCATTCAGCTTCTTCTCCAACCTTGTCTAAAGCTATGAAATCATATTCAATTGTAGAGCGAGCAATTCATGTCTGTTTGGATGATTTTCAAGATACTGCTCCTCTACCAATGGTGAAAACGTATCCACTTGTGGACTTTATATTTGCTGATCCAATGATCCAATTTGCATCACTATGTCGTTCAGTTACCACAGGACACTTATTATAGCGCAAAGCATAATCTTAGATATGTTTTAAATACCCCAAAACTCGTTTCATCGCCATCCAATGAGTTTGGTCGAAATTACTTGTATAACGACTCATTTTACTTACTGCACAAGCTATATCAGGTCGTCTGCAATTTCATGATATACATTCCAACACTCGAGCATAATCTAATTGAGCTATGCTCTGACCTAGATTCTCTATAAGAGCAAGATTTACATCAATCCGGGTCTTTGTAACTTTGAAATCTATATACTTAAATTTTTCAAGTACCATTTTTACGTAATGAGATTGAGAAATTGCCAGACCTTGAGGGGTCCTATGAATTTTAATTCTCTAGAATTAAATCAGCAACACCTAAGTCTTTCATATCAAACTTGCTAGCAAGCATACACTTAATAGTATTTATATCCGCAATGTCTTTGCTCATTATTAGCATATCATCAACATATAAAAAAATGATGACTATATGAGTTGCATCGTTCTTAATGTAAATACATTTATTAAATTCATTAATCGTAAACCCATTTGCCAACATAGTTTGGTCAAATTTCGCATGCCATTATTTGGGTGCTTGTTTCAATCCGTAAAGTGACTTAACAAGTCGGTACACCTTTTTTTCTTTTTCAAAAACCACGAACCCTTTAGGTTGTTTCATATAAATTTCTTACTCTAAATCTCCACTTAAGAAAGCTGTCTTCACATCCATCTGACGGATTTCAAGGCCATATACGGCGGGTAACGCTATTAATACCCAAATAGATGTAATCCTCGTTACCGGCGAGTATGTGTCAAGTAATTAAGACCTTCTAATTTTTTAAACCCTTTGACAATTAATCTTGCCTTATATTTGTCAATAGTACTATCAACTTCTATTTTTCTTTTGAAAATTCACTTAGAACTCAAAGGTTTATTTCTTGGAAGAAGATCAACCAATTCCCAAGTATAATTATTCAATATAGATTCTATCTCACTATTGATTGCCTCTTTTCAATATTGTGCTTCTGAGGAAGACGCTGCTTCTTTAAACGTTTGGGACTCTTTCCAACATGAATGTCGAAATTTTGTTCTAAAGGAAGTAGTTGTCCTTTGACGTTTACTACCTCTTGGATTTTTCTCATCAAACATACCTTCCTTTGTTTCTTCTCGAGGTTGATTAGATTTTCACTAGACGATTCACATTCTTTTTTATACGGATAAATATTCTCAACGAATTCAACATTATTTGATTCAATTATTTTATTAATATGAATATCGTAATTTTCTGATTTATGAATCAGAAAATGATATTCCTTACTATTTGTTGCATAGCCTATGAAAACGGAATCAACAGTTTTCGGTTCGAATTTTACCCTTTCGGCTTTAGGAACTTGCTGTTTAGCCAAACACCCACACACTATAAAATATTTTAAGTTAGGTTTCCTTCGTTTCTATTTTTCATATTGCATCGATTGCGTTTTGCTATGGGGAACTCGATTGAGTATTCAGTTAGCTGTAAATAGCTCCCCCCCCAACAAGTCCTGGGGTAAACCAGAACTTATCAACAAGGCGTTCATCATCTTCTTTACGTTCTATTCTTTCTTTCTGCAAATCTATTAGATTGCGTGAGTAAGGGCCAGTTATCTGGTTAATGATGTCATATTCCTAACGTATTTCTTCAAAAGGAGATTAATATTTTCCGCCCCATCACTTCTTATCATTTTGGTCTTTTTGTTTAGTTGCGTTTCAACTTCATTTTCGTGTTACTTGAAGGCATTAATTGATTCATCTTTACTATTAAGGTTATAAATATAGCAACATCTAGTACTGTCGTCAATAAAAGTTATGAAATACTTTTTTTCACCGCAGAGATGTATTGACTTCATGTCACAAATATCTGTGTGAATTAAGTCTAAAGGATTTGCATTCCTTTCAACTGACTTATGAGGATGTTTAACATACTTAGATTCCGTACATATTTGACATTTTGAATTACCGCATTCAAATTTAGGCAATACTTGCAAGTTAACTATTTTATATAGTTTTGAAGTTGACGTGACCTAAACGTCCATGCCATAAATTATTTGACTCAACTAAGTAAGAAGAAGCTTGAACTTTATTAATATCAATAGCTATTACATTCAACTTGAAAAGACCCTCAGTTAGGTAACATTTTCATACATACACATCAGTCCTACTTATTACAACTTTTCTAGAAATAAACACATTCTTAAATCCATTCTTGATAAAAAGTCTAGCAGAGATTAAATTTTTGCGAATTTCAGGGACATGGAGAATATTGTTTAGAGTCACAACTTTGCCCGAAGTCATTTTCAAAGATATCTTTCCAACTCCTTTAATTTTAGCAGTTGCGGAGTTTCCTATAAAATTTTGTCTCATCGGGGCCTGCGGGAGCATAAGAGGCAAATAACACTTTGTTAGCACAAACATAGCGAGTGGCTCCAGAATCAATCTACCACTCCTTGAAATTTCTTACCAAGTGGTATTCAGATAGCATGGCACATTAGTCCTCCATTTCCTCATTCTTTTCAACCATGTTTGTTTGACTCTGCTTCTTGTCCTTTTTTGGTGTACGACAGTCCACAATCTTATGTCCAACCTTTCCACAGTTGTGGCAATTACACCTTTGAACTTCTTGTTGCTCGGGTAATTCTTTGCTCCAGATGACTTCTTTCTCTTTCTGTTGCTTTAGAAGCTTCCTTAATATTTGCTCCCATTATTGTCGAGTTTCCACGGGACTTTTATTAGCAGCCTTGTTGTCCTCTTCAATATGTTGACGAACAATAAGGTCTTCAAGCGAAGTCAGAATGCTTCCATGCTTCCGTGATCACAAATTGCTCATTGTCGGGAGTTCCTTCTGCCAAGACTAGAATGTCCTCATTGATAAATCCCGATAAACTGATCACGGTCATATAGAAGAACATCTCCTTCTACCAACGCTTAAAATCCGTGTCGAAAAATTTTACGTACTTTTCTGTCGATGCCATCACCGGTGAAGGCATTGTGCTACGTAAAGACGCAGTAGCCATTACAGCAGTATTTGTCGCAGCATTTGTCACAGCATTGATCATTGTAACAGAACTATTTTGTTGTTCCATATTTGTTGTCATTTTTCTGCAGAAGAAATTGACATAACTAGATTAGTAAGTCGGTGAAGTTTTTATAACTTCAAACCAAATATAAACCTGGAGTAGAAAATCCGTTGATTTTAATCTCCAAAAAAGGAAATGGAAAATCACAAGGGATTTTAATCTTCCAAAACAGAATATAAGATGAATACAGAATAAAAATTAAATTTCGTAAGCTTGTTAATAATTCGTGTTCGAAAATAATTTCTACAAAAGTAAAATAGAAATAGAAACAAAAATAGAAACAGAAGAATTAAAAGTACCAAGCCCAACAGAAAACTGTGTGTCCTTAAGAAATTTAATCCCCTCACTGTTGCACAATGTTCTTGGATTAATACCTCCTAGAATAGAACGGAACAACTATTCTGTAATTCTGGCAATGAAAATTATAGAACTTCGTCGAACTCAACAAACCACAGTAAACCACATTGATGCTTACTTTTTGCTTTGAAAAACAATGCAGAAATGCAAAGAAAAGAGGGGAGAATGTATGCAGATTTTCTATTGTTCCGTGTCAGAAAAATGAGGCTAATTCTCAGTATTTATAGCAAACGATTTAGGTTACAACAGGTGCTAAGATACCTGTTCATTTGAGAAGGCGTCTGTTTTCTAGAATTAAATTTCTATTAGGCGTGTGGTGGATTTTAATTTAAATTAAACATTCCGCGAAAAAATATCAGAAAGAGAAAATAAATAACGGAAAATAAAATTGGTCCAAAATTTTATCAATCAATCATATCAATTGACCAAATCCAAATTTAAAAACAAGCTGAACGAGTGACAACGGCGGCGCGAGGCACCACTTCTTCCCAAACTCTTTTAAAAGCTAGAAGATGTGCGTCTCTATATAAGCATATGGATTTGTTTTCCATCTTTCGACAAGAAACAAAGTGTCATAGCAAACAGACCACTTCAAATTTTTTGTTTCCCTCCATTTTCCATTCACACCTCTTTATTTTATAAGATAAAACCCAGCAGCTTTTTACTTACTTCTCAGCATACTTTGGGTTCATGATAAAGAGTGATTGTGCCCGGACCAAATACAATCCACTTGTTCATTATACATGTTGGAAATATAGAGAAGGTTCCATAAACTCATTGTCAAGCAACTCATGAAATTAGCTTAAGGCCACAAAGCTTTCTTGCATTCAAAACTAAAAAGGTACATAAAATCAGTAATGACGGATCTAAATTACGGATGTGCGGAAACGCCTACTACATTTAACATTACTTTATGTATGCCGTTAAATAATTTTTTTTGATATATACTAATTGTATTAATTCCACACCTAGTATGTAATAAAGAATTAGCTCACTTGATTTAATATCTTGAATCGCTGATGATTTTTAAATTATTTTTCTTGGATTTATTGAATGGTCTTAATTCAAAATCTTGTATGTGGAAAATGCAATAAACAAATGCTAAATTCGTATTAGTATGAACATGAATTTACGAAACATGCTAGTATACGCCCCAGCTATTGTGGTATCACCTATTTTGTCTCTCACATATGTCAATCTCTGGAAACATTTGAAGAGCATAGAAATTTAAGATTAACAGTTTGTCTTTCATAGTGCTGAGTCCTAGGATCCGGCAAATCATAATTGGAACCAACCCAAACATGAAATGGTAACGGCAGAGGCGGATATACAATTTCTAAAATATGGGTACACTACTAGAAAAAGGAGAAAAGAAAAGTATTAAATGGAAATTGTCCTTATTTCTTTGAGTAAATAACATAGGATGTGTTTGATTTTTATCACTTATTTTTTCTTGTTTGGTTGATAAGTGGAAAACTTTTTTCGAAAAATATTTTCTAATGTTTGGTTAGAGAATAGAAAAAAACTTTTTTCGGAAAATATTTTCTATAATGTTTGGTTAGAGAATAGAAAATATTTTTTTAGGAAAATATTTTTTTTATGTTATTCTCCTCACCNCCCCCCCCAAATACCCAATGTTTTCAGGACTCTATTTTCTTCAAAAGTTTAATTATTCTTCTAAAATTTACACAAACCCAAAGGAACTAATGTGTTGCTTTACTTTTTTACGCAAAAATGACGTTAAAATTTGTGTTCATAACTAAAAAGAAAATACTCTTTTTTTTTGGTTGAAAAAGAAAGTACTCTTTCTACAATATAAAAATAAAGTACTCATTTTATTAAAATAACATAAAACACTTTTTCTACATCATGAAAAGAAAATACTCATTTTGTTAAAATAAAAATAATACTTTTTCTACATCATGAAAAGAGAATACCTTTATGTTGAAATGAAAGAAAATACTTTTTCTACATCATGAAAAATACTCTTTTTGTTGAAATGAAAGAAAATACTTCTTTTACATCATGAAAAGAAAATACTAATTTATTGAAATGAAAAAAAAATCTATTTATAAACATGAAAAGAAAGTACTAGTATAATATTTTATTTAGGGTGGTGGTAGGGGGTGGGGGTGGAT
>MCJB01002373.1:2890-15194 GCA_002018475.1 Nicotiana obtusifolia | reverse complement strand
GGGGCTCCCTGGGGCGCACTAAGCGCTATGGGAATCAGTAGCCGGTTGACCCTCTGCAGCTGAAGGAGGGATGTTGGACTGGACGAGAACTGGTGTTGGGGCCTCTGAGCTGCTAGCCTCGCCCGCTGATGGCTGAGTGGTCGATGGATCTGCATAGGCGGCCAAATGTGCTAGCGAATGTTGTATGGCCCGCTGAATGTTTGCGTGCTCCTCATCCTCCTTTGTAGGAGCAGCAATCTGTTTGCCCTTCTCCTGAGGGCCTTCATCCTCGTTGGACCATGAATCGTCCTCCTCCGCCTCTTCACCTTCTAACTCTGATTAATGTCCGGATGTCTCCTCATCATCAATATCAACATGTACCGGAGAAGCTGGAGGTTGGGATATTCTAGCAGTCTGAGGTGCAATGTCTACTATCAGAGTTGTGAAATCCAAGCCCAGGTCTGGTGCAGTAGTGTCTGCTCCTTGGTCACCTTCTTTGGGGAGGAGGGATGATAGGTCGAACTCCAATTTTGCATTTTCTGGAGTTCGGTCTTCATAGATGCCACCTCCTCCCTTAGTTGAGGTAAACCTCAGACCTCACCTCTCTCGATCTGTTCAACCCTAAACTCGAGCTTGTGCAAGTGATCCCCAAACAATGTTTGTTATTGTTGGAGAGCTGTCACTGACGTTTGTATCGGAGTCAGGGCTTTTTTGATAAGGTTTGGCAAGGTTTTCAAGAGTTGGTCCACCTTGGCATTGGCATGCTGGTCAATGAGACCAAGTCTTGACAGGGCTGGCAGTGTAGACGAAGGTTGACCGGTGGTGGACTGGAAGGCAGGCTCGGAAGTAGAAGTGGAGGCCTCTGAAACCTGGGGAGGTGTAAGAGTCTGGGATTCAGGGTCCTGGAGTGGAGTCTCTGGTGGGGCAGCAGCATCACTGATACGAGTGATATCTATATCCCTCGTTTCCTTTCCGGTTTTATCAGATTGTGGCATGAGAGGCACGTTCACAGCTTTACAGAGGGCTGTGATCAAACTCGGAAATGGAAGTGAGGTGGCACGCTGCATTGCCCAGATACCAATCTCCTGGAAGATTAGAGTCCCCACATCGATTTTGATACCGGCCATGATGCACGCAATGAGAAGGGCTTTCTCAATTCTTATATCAGTTTCGTTTCTGGACGGTATCAAACGGGAGGTGACGAAGCTCAGCCAAAATCGACCCTCCCTTGTGAGGTCTTCCTTATATATTTTCTTTCCAGGATTTATCCAAGCAGGAGTCCCCATTGCAATTACGGACGCTATCCACCCACGTTCATTCACTCTATTTGAGTACTTGGCATCGTACTCGGCTGTGCCTGTTTGCCAATCGGGGAAGTATATTTCATTAATTTCCTCACTATTGCAGAACACATTCTTTCCCCGAACCAGTACGATGCCAGTGAACACTTTGTTACTTTGTGGTGCGCCGTTCTGGAAGCTCCATAAGATGCATAGAACTCCCGGACCAGTGACTCGTTGAACACCTTAGGGGCTTCAGTGAAGCACTCCCATTTTCTCTCTTTTATGTTGTCGAGAATATGGGGGGACTGTTCTTGGAGCCCATTTATGCTCAACTGCTTCTCACCCAGTATCTTTCTTTTGGTCAGTCCCTCTCTGTACGGTTCCCTTGAGCCTTCGACCCCGAATCGGAGATGAAAGTCATCCCCATGCTTCCTTCTAGCCTCAGCCAGTAGATTGACTACGGTCAAGAGGTCCTCCTCGTTAGACTGGGAGGTGCTTGGCATAGTTGGTTCCGCTCATACACGTTTTGGTTGTGACATGTTAAAACCGGATGATGGCCTTTTCCTTGCAACATGCTTGTTAGGTGCCATATCTGTATAAGGGTAAAAGGTGAGCGACATTGTAAGCAATAGGGAAAAGAAAACAGAAAGAATCAACAAAAAGTAAAATGAATGCGACATGGTTTGCGGTCGCATAACCACTATGTGATGCGCAAACTGGTCGCAATCTTGACTGTGTAATATTGGGCTTCAGTCTGCAATGGAGTATGCAATCGCATAACCATAGCAGAAAGTACTTGCACACAGACAAATCAGAATAACAAAAATGCGATCGCAAATCTACCGCAAAGTGAGATATGCGATCGCAAAACTAACGCAGATGTCTTGGTGTTAACAAGGTGTTCTGTCCCAGCTTGCTGTGCCTTTGTGGTTCGCATAGTAGGTATGCGACCGCAAATGGCACAGCATTTGTCATCTTCTTCAGGTGACTAGGGTTTAAGGATGCGGCTAAAATGCGAAACACATTTTGATTTTGTGGGCCGCAAATACCTTTGGTTTCACGATTTAGTTCATTCCCCCATCAATGGCAATCCTAGATTTTTCTACCCATCACCCCAGAACAACCAAACAGCTCCGATAGGCAACAAAATCGAAAAAAATTTCAAAATGAAAACTAAAGAAGAAAAAAACACAGCAAAGATAGGAGTTGAGTAGATCAGTACACGTACCAATGAAGAAGATTACAGGAAGTATGGAGATTTTAACCAGGTCTTTGTCGTTGGTACGCTTGGATCTCTGTTTGCCTCCGATCTTTTCGTTTTCTATTCGTTTTTCTGTTCTTTCTCTTTTTTATTTAATGTTTTTTTTGGTATTTTGAAGAACTAAAATATGAGACAATGCGGTGCCTTACCTAGCATTGTGCGATGGAAAGTCACCGCATAACACATTATGCGGTCGCATATGTGTTATGCTGTGGGTTCTGCTAAAAGGGTATCAATGGGAGGCAAAGTGCGATCGCATAGTGCAAATGCAGTCCGCAGAATGAATTACCTTGTCGCGTTGTTGTCAACAATTTGAGCCAAACTCTCTGCTTCAGTCTGCGATTGAAATGCGGTTCGCATAGTCAAAATGCGACCGCATTTGTGCAGTTGACTTTACACAGTGGTTTTTCTTCCCTT
The DNA here is from genome assembly GCA_002018475.1 of Nicotiana obtusifolia. Lineage (NCBI taxonomy): Eukaryota > Viridiplantae > Streptophyta > Magnoliopsida > Solanales > Solanaceae > Nicotiana > Nicotiana obtusifolia. The sequence goes on along the minus strand of MCJB01002373.1, from coordinate 12,254 downwards.
TTTAGGCATTCATTCCCAGTATTGTGGCCTTTTGAATCTCCTTCATTCTAACACATCCTTCAAATTGCTTGAGTAAATCTATCTATCAACAACTTAAAGAAATTTACAACAACAAAAATAAATGTTACCACACATGGGTTGCCTCCCATGAAGCGCTTGATTTAACGTCGCGGCACGACGAAGTTGAGACTCCTTTGAATTTACTCAATGGTCGGACATGGACCATCTTTTAGAGCCAGCTGCTCCACCAAATGCTTCTCACCATCTGATCCCAAGTAATGTTTGACTCTTTGGCCATTCACTTTGAAAGTTCGGAGCCCATCCTCCGATGTTAATTCTACGGCTCCAAAGGGAGAGACATCAACTACTTTGAAGGGACCAGACCATTTCGATTTTAGCTTGCCCGGAAATAATTTGAGTCTGGAGTTGAAAAGAAATACCAAATCACCCGCCTTGAATTCTCTTTTTAGGATCATTTTATCATGGACAAACTTCATTCTCTCTTTATACACAACTGCACTTTCATAAGCATGGAGACGGAATTCCTCCATTTCATTCAGTTGTCTTAGCCTCAAAGTTCCAGCTTCTGCCCAGTCCATGTTCAATCTTTTTAAGGCCCACATAGCCTTGTGCTCTAGTTCCACAGGTAGATGGCAAGCTTTTCCAAAAACTAGCCGATAAGGAGACGTACCAATAGGAGTTGTGTATGCTGTGCGGTATGCCCATAGTGCATCATCTAGATTCTTTAACCAGTCAAACCTGATTGCATTAACCGTTTTTTCTAGAATGCTCTTTATTTCCCGGTTAGATACCTCCACTTGACCGCTTGATTGCGGATGATAGGGTGTGGCTACCTTGTGCTTGACACCATACTTTTCAAGGAGAATTTTGAAGGCCTTGTTGCAGAAATGAGCCCCCCATCACTAAGAATGGCTCTGGGAGTGCCAAACCGAGTGAAAATGTTCTTCTTTAAAAATGTGGTCACACTCCGTGCCTCATTGTTTGGTAGGGCAATTTCTTCTACCCATTTGGACACGTAGTCCACAGCCACTAAAATGTACTTCATCCCGCATGAGCTTATAAAGGGGCCCATGAAGTCAATTCCCCAAACGTCGAAGATTTCAATCTCCATCACAAAATACATTGGCATTTCATGCCTCTTAGAGATTGGGCCTTGCCTTTGGCATTGGTCAAAAGCCTTAACCAATTGATTAGCATCCTAGTAGATCGAAGGCCAATAGTAACCACATCCTAGAACCTTCGCCGCTGTTCTGTTTCCTCCATGATGACCCCCAACCGGTGAGTCATGACAAGCCTTTAGAATTTGCATAATTTCTTCTTCTGGAACGCATCTTCTGATAATGTTATCCGCACAAACCCAGAACAAGAAAGGCTCCTCCCAATAGTAGTTTCGGCAATCTCTCAAGAACTTCTTCTTTTGATATGACTCCAACCCTTCTAGAATAAGGTCACTAACTAGGTAGTTAGCGATGTCGGCATACCAAGGAGCAAAGGTATTAGATAAGGCCAGTATGTGTTCATCTGGGAATGCATCATTGATTTCAAGATCTCCCTTTGGTCTCCCAGCTTCTTCAACCCTTGACAAGTGATCCGCCACTTGATTTTGAGTTCTTTTCTGATCCTTGACTTCAAAGTCGAACTCTTGCAGCAACAAAACCTATCGAATCAACCGAGGCTTTGCATCCTTCTTTTCTATGAGATAGCGAAGAGCTGCATGATCTATGTACACTATCCCTTTGGAGCCCAACAAATAAGCACGGTACTTATCAAAAGCATAAACAATGGTCAGAAGTTCTTGTTCAGTCACTGTGTAGTTCATCTGTGCCCCATTGAGTGTTTTACTGGCATAGTAAATCGGGTGAAGAACTTTGTTGTGACGTTGGCCAAGCATTACTCCAATGGCTACACTACTGGCGTCACACATAAGCTCGAAAGGAAGTGACCAATCGTGTGTGACAATAATAGGTGCCGTGGTGAGCCTGTGCTTCAACTCCTCAAAAGCTTTGAGGCATTTCTCATCGAACACAAATTTGGCATCCTTCTCAAGGAGTTTGCACATAGGATTTGCAATCTTTGAGAAATCCTTGATGAATCGCCTATAGAAACCGGCATGCCCTAAAAAATTGCGAACACCTTTGACGGAAGTGGGTGGAGGAAGCTTAGAAATGATCTCTATCTTAGCCCGGTCTACCTCTATGCCATGCCTTGAAATTTTATGCCTCAACACAATGCCCTCATCCACCATGAAGTGACATTTTTCCCAATTTAGCACAAGGTTGGTCTCACACATCTCTTGAGCACTTGTTTAAGATTATTAAGACAATGCTCAAAAGATTCACCCACCACCGAGAAATCGTCCATGAAAACTTCAAGAAAATCCTCCACCATGTCGGAGAAGATAGACATCATGCATCTTTGAAAAGTAGCCGGAGCGTTGCATAAACCGAATGGCATCCAGCTGAAAGCAAATGTTCCATAGGGGCATGTGAATGTCGTTTTCTCTTGATCCTCCAATGCTATGTTGATCTGATTGTAGCCGGAGTATCCATCAAGGAAACAATAGAAGGACTTTCCCGCTAGCCGATCAAGCATTTGATCAATAAAAGGCATAGGGAAATGGTCCTTGCATGTGGCACTGTTAAGTTTTCGATAGTCCATACATACCCTCCAGCCGGTTACCGTTCTTGTTGGGATAAGCTCGTTTTTCTCATTTTTAATCACAGTCATGCCTCCCTTTTTCGGCACGCATTGCACCGGGCTCACCCACGAACTATCGGCAATGGGGTAGACTACCCCGGCATCCAACCATTTGATTATTTCCTTCTTTACACTTCTTGAATTGACGGGTTCAACCTTCGTTGGTGTTCCACACTCGGTTTGGTCCCACTTTCCAATTGAATTCTATGCTCGCAGATTCCAGCAGGGATCCCACGACTGTCTGCAATTGTCCATCCAATGGCTTGCCTATGCTCCTTCAAAACTTTCAACAATTGTTCCACCTTCACATCATTCAACATAGAAGAAACAATTACTGGTAAAGTATCATTTGAGCCAAGAAATTTATACCTCAAGTGCGGAGGAAGTGGTTTGAGCTCTAGTTGTGGTGGCTCAATAATAGATGGCTTTGCAGGAGGTGTAGATCTATTCTCCAAGTCGAGAGAGAGCTTTTGTGGAGCATAAGAGTAAGAACCACGCCCCTCCAATGTATTTACCGACTCCATAAAACCTTTCATATTCTCACCGTCAAAGTTCACCAAGATAGCGGCCAATGCTTCACCAAGGCACTGTTCTTCCATTTTCATTTCAACCGCATTTTCCACCTCATCAACAATATCAATCACTAAAATGCTTTCATACTCATTCGGTAGCTTCATACCCTTACTTGCTTGGAATGTAACCTCTTTATTATTCACTCGGAATTTGATTTCATTGCGTCCCGAATCCATAAGTGCTCTTCCAGTGGCTAGGAAGGGTCTCCTCAAGATAATAGGGATTTCTTTGTCAACAGCACTGTCAAGAATTACAAAATGAGCGGGTATATGAAACTTTCCCACTTTCACAGTCACGTCATCAACAATTCCTACAGGTCTCTTGATGGAACAATCAGCCATTTGCAATCTCATACTTGTTGGCCTTGGCATTCCTAATCCCGCTTGTTTGTAGATGGCAAGCGGCATTAAGTTAATGCTAGCCCCATTGTCACAAAGGGCCTTTGCAAACTCACGCACCCGTATAGTGCAAGGAATAGTAAAGGCTCCCGGGTCTTCTTTCTTCTGAATGGGGTTTGTGGCAATAATAGAACTAACCCGGTGAGTCATGTTCACCACCTCATTCTTGGTGGTTCTCTTCTTGGTAATCAAATCTTTTATGTATTTAGCAAAACCAGGCATTTCTTGAAAAGCTTCCAAGAATGGTATGTTCACCGATAATTGCTTGAGAATGTCATAAAACTTCTCAAATTTGCTATCATCAACTCTTCTTGCAAGTCTTTGAGGAAAACGAGGAGGAGGTCTAGGAATCGGCGGAAGAATGTTTGATGTTTCTTTTGCCTTTTCCTTTACCTTTCTCGGGTCTCTTCTTGGACTTGCACAACTTTCGGAGTTTTTTCAACTTCAACAACATTAGGCTCTTCAACCTCAACCCCCTTTTCAAATTCTTCCACCTCAACCGCTTGTTCACCCTTTCCTTGTATTATCTTCCCACTCCTGGTAGTGATTGCCATGGCATGAGAAGTTGGGTTACTCTCACTTCCCTTTGGGTTCGCAATTGTATCACTAGGGAGTGTTCCCTTCTGCTGTGGATGCTGCTCACGAGAAAGATCTCTCATTTGCATTTTCAGTTTTTGAATAGCTGCAGTATGAGAGCCAACCAACTCAGTTATGTTCCTCATGGAATTGTCAGATTTTTCTTGATTTTGCAGTATCCTTTCAAGCATACTTTCCAATTTAGACTCACTGGATGAACCTTGATTTGAGTACTGACCCTTTGGGGAAACATAGGGATTGGAACTTCCACTTGAAAAGTTGTTGTTGTTGTTCCAGTTTCCTTGGTTTGAGCCATAGTGATCGTTTCGCCATTGGTGGTGACCTTTGCCCTTGCAGGTTTTGCATCCATTGATTCTGTGATCCTTGACCTTGGTAGTGCTACCTCTGATACCCTCCTTGAGAGTTGTTGACATAGTTTGCTTCCTCAAAATCTTCATTTGGTACAGGCTGCACATTCTCTACCACATTCACTTTCTTCTTTTGGTTTTCAGTGAACATCTTTGTCAACACATTGACATTCGTAGCAAGTTCTGCAATCACTTGATCTCTCTCTTGATTTTCCTTGATCATGTTGCTCAAGGAAGGAGAGCCAATTGCGATTCCGCATGTGGAGTCCTTAGAATGCAAGCTTGATTATGCTTTGCCATTTTATCCAGTATTTGAGTCACCCTAGCGAATGATTTATCCATGAAAGACCCAGCAGCTGCATTCTTGTCCATTGATTGATTCATCGGATCCAAACCCATGCAAAAATTTTTCCAACAAAATGAAATCCGGGAAACCATGTTTTGGAGACCTCACCAAATATAGTTTAAAGCGGTCTCATGCTTCATGTAGTTGTTCTCCTGCTAATTGCTTGAAGAAGAAGATTTTATCCCCGAGCTCGGACTTCTTGCTTTGTGGGAACCATTTAGACAAGAAAGCTCGGACAAGTTCGGGCCAGGAATGAATGGAATTTGGAGGAAGATTCTGGAGCCATTTCCTTGCGTCTCCAGCTAGAGAGTACTTGAAGCATCTCAACCTTAGGACATCGTCGGAGACATTGTTCTGCTTATGCATCGCACATACACCCAAGAAATTTATGAGGTGTTGTGTTGGATCATCATCAGTGGAATTCCTAAAAAATCCCTCCGCTTTAAGCATAAGAATTAACCCGTGTTCCACTTTGAAAGTTGCAGCACCAATAGCAGGAGGTACAATAGCATTTGTATCCTCGATATACTCCTCAATGTCTGCCAAAGGATTTCCTTCCACTTCTACCTCCACATCATCACCATAGTCCGACATGTTTTCCTATCAACACCAAGCAAAACAAACAAAGTGTGATAGCGTAGAATCAGACGTACAATAAAGCATACACTAATTAGTAATTTCAAAACCGTATTCCCCGGTAACGGTGCCAAAATTTGATACGCTCAAATTACACCTTAATAAATAGTGTAAGCGGTCGATGTCAAATATAATACCCCAACAAGGTTGGGGTCGAATCCCACAGGGAATATGTTATAACCCATATTTGTATGTGTTAGATTGCACCGTAAGATAGTATACCTTGGTTTGAGAAGGGAATTACCTTTGAGAGAATAAGAGTTTAGTCATATTGGTCCTAAACGATGCAAAGGTGTATAAGGGCGGTTAACAAGTATTAGAGGATAAACGAGTTAAGGATGTTGTAACTCACATTTTTGGGAAAATTGAGAGGTGGTTAACATCACCAAGAGGTCATGTTTTAAGGTATTTGAATGATATTATATCCGTTTCATAAGTCTTTAAGTCAAACGAGTTATGAAACAAAAGTTGTCGCAACTTAGGTTCACAATTTTACTTAAACGTTAGGTCAAATGTTTCTGTGATTTTCTCCCAATTTACAAGGAATTAAGGGGTGATCTACCTACCAAATTAAAGTTCTATGAGTCTAGTTTCCAATGCTTCAAACCGTTTGTCAATACGATCTCGGAGTATTGAGATAATTGCATTTCCGTAGAACTGCGCAGGCTGGTAGGTGACAAGTAGGTGCATCACCTACTTGCCAAAATTAAGGGCTAAAAGTTAAAAGCCCCAAGTCGGTCAAGAGAGGGCTTTTAAAAGCTTCTAAAGCCAGATAATTCACTATTATTTCACAGCTTCAAAACCTAAAAGAACCCCTGCAACCCCTCCCCAAAATAATCCCACACAAACCCTAATCTATTTTCCCCTCTTTCAAGTTCTAGTTGAAGGTAAACCCTAGAGTTTGAGGAACCAAAGCAAGGGCTGAGTTATCTAACAAGTAAGGTGAGTTTACTGCTCTATTTAATACATGTTTTCTACTGTTAAGTCTTGGTAAGTCGTTCTATGTGTGTAAGAACTCACGGGATGGTGATCGGAAGCCGTGAGTTCGAGTTATTCACTTGTAGCGAACTGTTTTTTGAACTGTTTTGTGTTGCTGTAAAGCTGCGTGTTATAGTACTGATTTGTGGAGTTTTGGATGAGGAAGGGTGTGGGGAAACACCATATATGTTTAGGGTTGTGGCCTGATAGTTTTTTGTAACATTTCTGGGTCGTTTGACACGACTATAGTGGCCATCGTATGTATGAAGCGATTGGCTTGTGCGTGGACTGTTTTGGGAGGTTCAATATGATTCTTATTGATGTTGTTTGGCTGTTTGGTGGCTGTTTTGACTTGTGTGAAGTCATATATGTAAGGGAGGTGCTGTCCGTTCTACTGCAAAATAGGTTACAGTCGATACATAATAGTTGCGACGCCTGAACGATAACGGTAGTATCATTTCTCTTATTGTAGACGAAAAAGTCGTGGAAGTTTCATAGCTTGAGACTGGAAAGTATTGCAAGGTATGTGAGACTATCCTTTTCCTTCTTTTGCACGACTCTGACTGTACACAATGCAATGAACGAACCCCAAAGATACTCTACTCTTAGAAGGTAGCAGTACGTATATTGTTTCCCCTCTTATGGGAGGATTGATATGTTATTATTTCACCATGGTAGTATGACTCTTATGAGTCCAGCATGCATTATCTATTTTACTCTACCGAGCCGCGCTATAGTCGGCCGGGTATGGCACCTATTGTGCAACTATACATATGTATATGTTTTACTCTACTTAGCCGCGCTATAGTCGACCGGGTATGGCACCTATTGTGCAACCACTGATCAGTTGGGTATGATAATGAGGAGGCCCACAGAGGCATATGTGTGAGATGATGATGGCCCACAGAGGCGTATATATGTATATGATGATTTTCAAAAGGATATAAGTATATGTATATGCATATGCATGTCAGGCATGACATGGTTAGTCGCCCTCAGAGGCATTCAGATGGTACAGGTTGTATGTCTCTTACCCTGATGCTTATTATTGTTCTTGAATTATGTTTCCTGTCTTACATACTCAGTACATTATCCGTACTGACGTCCTTTATTTGTGGACGCTGCATGTCGTGCTGCAGGTCCAGGCAGACAGATAGACGAGGCTCCCCCACTACAGTAGGTTGTCCAGTTCAGCGGATATTGGCGAGATCCATCCTCCGGACTTGCCACAGTCTTGGTATGCATTTTGTTGTAGGCATTATGGGCACGTCGGGGCCCTGTTCCGACGTAGGTTGCATTATGTACGTTTTTGTAGAAGCTCATAGACAAGTGTCAATTTATGCATAGACAAGTAATGGGTTGGCTTATGTACAGTTGAATTGCCTTGTCGGCAAACGTATATATTTTATTTTATGGTTTTGCATTTTAGCCTTATGGGCCATATTATGTATATAAGTATGTTCGTATCATGGCATGACGTCTCGGTTCATTATAATTATTATTCGAGATTATATGCATATGACAAGCCTTATAGATAATAAGGAAAGTTAGATGAAGGGTGCGCCGGCGCCCGTAGGGTAGGGTCCGGTGCCAGTCGCGGCCCTCCGGCTTGGGTCGTGACAAACGTGGTATCAGAGCAGGTTTGTCCTAGGGGTTGTCTATGAGCCGTGTCTAGTTGAGTCTTGATTATGGATGTGTAGCGCGCCACATTTATAATCAGGAGGCTGCATGACATTTAGGGTTGTTACTTTTTCCTAAATCTAGATCGTGCGCAGAGCTGAGTCGTAAGTATTCGTTGCTAATATTATCCATGTTCTTTTCAGCGATGCCAACGACTAGGAAGCAAGAGATTAGTAGGCGCCTTGATTTAGCTGCGGGAGAGGGTACCAGTCAGGTGCCTCCCGCCAGAGCAGGCCATAGTGAGCCACAAAGCGAGATGCCGTCGCAGACCTCATCTGCTCCTTATCCACCAGAGGATATAAGAAGGCATCCGGCATCCCCAGTTCCTCCATCTGGTACTACAGACCAGAATATGCGGAGTGCAGTACAATTGCTGACCAGCTTGGTAGCTGCTCAGGCTCAGAGGCAAAATACCGGTGCTACTGATAAACCGATCAGTGCGAGAGTTTGGGATTTTATTAATCTAGATCCTACAGTGTTTACCGGATCAGACCCCAAGGAGGACCCGCAGAATTTTATTGATCAGGTTCACCTTACACTGCGGGTTATGCATGCTAGTGATACGGAGGCAGTAGAGTTGGTTCTTATCGGTTACGGGATCTAGCAGTTTTCTGGTACGATAGTTGGGAGAGATCCAGGGGTCTAAATGCTCCCCCACCTGTGTGGAAAGAATTTTCTGAGGCATTTCTTCGTCATTACCTACCAGTTGAGGTACGACGAGCCAAAGCTGATAAATTCTTGAACCTTAAACAAGGTAATATGAGTGTACAGGAGTACAACATGCAGTTTGATTCCTTGGCAAGGTACGCTCCTCACATGGTGGCCGAGATGGGGGATAGGGTTCATTTGTTTGTGAACGGATTGGCACCACACGTAATAAATGAGTGCACGACTGCATCCTTGATAGAGGGCATGGATATTTCTCGTATTCAGGCTTATGCCCAGACATTAGAGAATCGTAAGAGGCAGCAAAGCGCAGACAGGGAGCAGGATAGGGGTCAGCATAAGAGGACGAGGTTTGTAGGGTATTCTGGTGACTTCAGAAGCAGTGGCAGGCCCCAGTTTCTGAGGAGTTTGGCACCATCTGTAAC
>MCJB01002372.1:0-10833 GCA_002018475.1 Nicotiana obtusifolia | reverse complement strand
CCCCCCCCCAATCTGAAACCCTAGCCTCCCTCAACAACTCCACTGAAAGCTCAGTGGTTTACTACCCAAATCATCTCCAAATCCACCCAAAATTATACCCAATGACCGTCGTCATCCCCTCACCCCAAATCCCTACCCCGTTTCAACCAAAAACCCCTGAAATCCCTTCGATTTCAAATCAAAAAATAAAACCCTAAAGTTTCAAAACCTTTGAAATCGAGTTCTTTGAGTCGATTTAAGGTCAAGATATACTTTATCCGTGTGTTCTTGACAAGAACACACGGTTAAGGTCAATCCTGGCTTTAAAAAAAATCAAAACTTCAAAGATTTTCAAGTCCATGGTCCGAGGTATTTCTCTTTTTAAATTTTCTCTTCTTCTTTTTTGTTTCATTTTGTTTCAGTATCTTCATCTTAACCCCTTCTTTAGTTTTTCTAGTTTTAATTTTTAATTTTTTTCGTCAAAATCAGTTGCTGCATGTTAATATTTTCAGTCCATTTTTTTTTATTTTTTGTTGTTCATTTTGTTGGGTTAAACTGGCCGAGTCATTAAGACTCTGTGAAAAGGCCATGGATAAGTGTGGGTATTTCTGAAATATGGGCTTCTGAAAAATCAAAGCCCAAAAAAAGAAAGGGTCGGAATTGAGCTGGGTCTTGTTTGGAGTCGGGTCGACTCGACCCGTAAGTTTAACAAAGTAAAATCAGAGTATTGAAAGGTTAATTTGGGTAATAGATAAGAAGAATCTGTCAGTAACAAACTAACAGATTCAGAAGTTTCTAGGGGGTCCTAAAATGCAAAATAAATAAGTAAAATTAGGAAATACTGGGCTAAAATGGATAATTTCAGAAGAAATAACTGAAATAGGACAGCTCTCCAGAAATTTGTTAGAAAAGATGCTCTCTTCTCACATGCACGAAAAATAAATTTTAGGAGATATTCTTTGATTATTTTTGGATACTGTGATATATATACAAATAGGAGCATATTCAGGACTTTCACACATACACACATACATTCTGATATTCGTTCACCACTCTCACACAATTACAGTTTGAAAAAGAAAACTAAAGTTCTAAAAAACAGTAAACTTCTGAGTGCTTGCTAAATCCTCTCTTGCATTTCTGGGTTTCGAAGGGTATCGAACTTTGGATTAGTTACTTGTTGCTGTTTTCTGTCAACTGGTAGCTGAGCTCCCAGTATGACTATTCTCAACTTTGTATTTGGCTCTCTTAGGATTTGTTTGCTGTTGTATAAGTATGTTCGAACATCTCTGTAGCTCTAAATTGATATCATGAGTGAAATGAAATTGTTTACTGCCTAGTTTTATATAGTTAACATGTTTAATGGTTCAATCTGTTTGAATTCCTCTTCTATCAATCTCTGAAATCGTGAATGTTGTGAATTTGGACTGATCAGTGTTAATAGGTCATATATTAGGAGTTGTTTGGAGTTCTTTGCTGGTTTGTAATGAAATATGAATTACTGTTGTACTATGTATTTAGTTTTCTTCATGACTCTGTTTGCTTTATTTTGCCTCTGCTTCCCTATCAGTTTCAGTTTTTCTGCTTGTTTTTGTTTAGTTAACTGAAACTTTAATTGAAACTGCTCATAAAATGATTCAGTAGTTATTGGTGATCACTTATACTACTGAAGCATGCTAAAGTTGCTACTGCTATGATATAGAGTACATAATATGCTGAAACATAGTGGTTTATTCGACCAAAACAGAACAGGAGTTAACATTTTTTGAGTTTAATTACAGTTAGGAAGCGGTGTTCATCTCATCTCTTCCTGTTCTGATTAGTTAAATCTGAAATCTGAAGAAGGAACAGGGAGAAGGCTATTGGTCACTGTGTTAATATGTTATGCTGGAATTTGGGCAATTATTTTTTGTGAGTTCAAAGATTGAATGAGGAAGTTCTGTAATAGTTTAGTATATCAGTCTTGTAATTAATCAATGAGTTTATAGTTATTATGTTAATCTGTTCAAATTGGTCGAGATTTTGTAATTAATTTATTCTTACTTACGATTGTATAAGTGGTATTAAATCTGGTAAAGTTCGTGCAGATGAGCATATGTGAAATTGTTTTTTCTGTGATGTTTGGGCTGCACTTGTAGCCCAGTTCTGAAAAATGCAGTTTTGTCTAAAGCTGTGTTTTGGGCCTGACTTTAAGTTGACCCGTTTCAGTGGCATCCAGGCTCAAATAAAAGTTCCACCTGGAACTTGGGCCAGCCCAATATGGTCAAGTCTTTGTTAGATATCATAGTTGATTTTGGGTCCGGAACTATTAATTTGTATACTTAAATTGATGAGTGTGAATCTGATTTGGTATTAGCTTAAGAGTTTCATTTATGTCCTTTAAATGTTGCAATATTGTGCTAATCTTGTTTAGGTGGGCCAAGTGCTTTGAAAATTTACTTAACAGAACTTTAGGCTAGGGAAACTTAATGGATACTGGGCTGGCCCAATGTGTAACACTACAAATATTTCTTTTAATTAATAGGAGTGAGCCATGTAATTAGCAACGATCACCTATGACCCTCTTAATAATTAAATACAAATTTAAGTAATTAAGGCTTAAACGCCTTAAACTTTCATAGCTTGCTTCTAGGCACAACTAATAAACATTGTGACTATGGGTACGGTTCCCGTGACATAGTAACAATGTCAATTTCGAGGGTGCCTTTTAAGTAACTCGATTTTAATAATTTCAAATAAGAAAAGATTTCGAAATAATTTGAGGTGCGTCGCGCCAAATAAAATTTCAAAATGCATGGCGCTCATTAATAAATATTAAAATCCTTAGAAAATCGAGTCCCTATTCAGTGAATTTCAATGGCCCTCAAAAGTTAAAAACGCGTAGTTACTTTAGGCGCGTTATTTTAATAATTCAATTTCCTAAACTCGGGTGCGCATTTATGTGATCCAAATCCAAATCTCAATGTTAAATTAAAATGTGTTACGAATTACGGGTGTATTTATGTGACGTGGCTCGTGACATATTTTAAATAACGTTGCAATTCTCTAATAGTTATATAAAAGCGGTTAAAGGTAAAATATACCATAGGCTAGAAATATGTATTAAAATCAGATAATAAACCGATTATAATAGTTGAGCGACCGTGCTAGAACCACGGAATCCGAGGGTGCCTAACACCTTCCTTCGGGTTAACAGAATTCCTTACTCAGAATTTCTGGTTCGCAAACTTCACAGGAAAGTCGAAGTTTTCCTCGACTTGGGATAATAATAAACCGGTGACTTGGAACACCAATCAAAATATTCCAAGTGGCGACTCTGAAAAAATTAAATAAATAATCTCATTTCGAATAATGTCACTTTACTTGGAAAAACTCCCTTATATACCCCTCGGAGTGTACGGAAAGGAGGCGTGACACTTGTACTATTAGGGTTTCTTAGGAACATTGTCTCATATATATATATAGAAAAAAGAGACAATGATAGGGGCATGTGATATTCATTTGTAAAAAACACACTTTAACTAAAAGATTCTCTCTCGCTTGCTAAGATACAAACACTAACTTTTCACTAAAATTCTTGTCTAGACTTTTCCTACAGATCCAAGAATAACTTGAAGGATTCAAGGATTTGTCTGTCATTCATCATTGTCAGTAGGAACATCCACATATTCCATCATTTATTAGGTGTTCCCTAATTACTTAAACGTCATTTATTGCTATTTATTATTATTGAAAGCTACATTATTGATCTTGCCTTCTAGAACAATTATTATATATTGTTGCCATTGCCTGATTGGACCCATTCACATTTATTACATCTTTGAAAATTCTATTTAGGAATATTATTGTTAATTAAGATTAATTCTTAACTACATAAATTTAATTATTTTAACTAAGATTTATATTTTTTGGTCAAATAGGGTGTGTGAAAATGATGGATGGAGTAATAACTAATAAGGGAGAAGTAAATAAGAAAGAGAATAAAAGAAAAGAGGAAAAGAAAAACAATAAAATTTTAGGGTTTTCACGTACAATAATCATGTGCAAGTATCACATCAGCTTAAAAGGTATTATTAATCTTATTTCAAACAAATATAGAAGTGAGACAATATCGAGCTAATTATGTATTATCCCAATAAAATACGTAGAAAAAAAAGGCGATATTTTGACACATATGCAATCATTAGGTGCAAGCACCACATCAGCTCTGATATTAATCTTATTTCAAACAAATATAATAGGTCATAGGACGCTCGCAAAATACGAGGGTGCAATTGGTAAATTGAGACAATATAAGGGCTAATTATGTATTATCCAATCAAATACGTAGAAAACAAAGGCAATACTTCCCATATGCTTATCCTTCACCATCACAAGATTTCAAGAAATGCTCTGCTTGTCCAGTTGTCCTATTTTGCGCCATTTTCCGGTTGATTTTTAGCAGTCTGTGAATCTCACACTTCAAAACTCCTCCTTCTTTAACAATCCCCGTCCGTATCTTCCTAGTTTTGCATAAATTTATACTCCCAACTGTTGATTTATTCTTCACTTTTCTCAGTGTTTTGCCGAATTGGATTGTTTTTTTTCTTCATGGTAGCTGTTACTGCTCAGTACCCATTTGGTATCTGTCCTCATTTCCATGGAAATTCAAGGCTACTGTCCCCTGAAACGGAGTTCTATTCTGTGAATTTTCCTCCCAGAATTGGATATTCAAGATTGAGTCTTCATTCAAAGGTACTTTTCTTCTCCTTTTTTTAAATCATTTGACATGTGGTGTTGAATTATTCTGGTCATGTACTTTCAGTTAGTTTGGAATTTGATGAATTAATTGACTGGGAAAATCCTTCTGTAATAAATATGGAATTTTCTTGATTCTGTTAGCTTTTTCCTGTGAGATTCAGCTTAACAAGAGTGTTGTTTGTGTGGGAAGAAGAGATCATAGTTGACCCTTTTAAGCCAGGTAAGTTGTGATGTATTTCTAGTTAGTTAAGCACTTGATACACATTATCCATGAGGTAGCAGTTGCTATCAGTTGCTGTTTTTATTGGGATTCCTGGTTGTCATCGCTCGATCACTTCCCTTTCCACTAAGTGATTTCTTAGGGACCTTAGCGTACGATCTGGGTGTTTCCCTGATCTTGACTTCATCATGAATAGGAGTATCATTCAGCATTTTGATACAAAATGGTGGTGTAACAAGTTGGTTTCTTGGTCAGAATTTGGTCTTGGAATGCGAATGCATCTACAGGTCTTTGTTCTTACCTATATTCCTAGTCGTTGGCCCTACCCTTGGGCTAAACGTACCTTGTCCTGTGATCCAAAAGGGTTATCCTTCTTTGGGTAGCATATTAACATAGTACTAGTTACTTATGAGAACACTTCTGAAGTAAGCATTATGTGACTACTATAGTAAATACAGCTAGTTGTTAGGAGCTGGTAGACCGCCCGTCAATAAGAATGAGGATGAATACTTTGTCTGATGAAGCAATGGATATTGTGGTTGGATGCCAGTGTAGAACAAAGTGGTTGGTGAGAGTAGTCAGGAATCCGAGCATAGAATCTTGTTCAGTGGCATGCTTTTACTATATCAGTACTGAGAACAGTTTTCAAAAAAGAGAAAAACATAAAGTGTGTCATCCCACACTTGTTGCCCCCATTCAATATAACTCTTGGAGAGGTATCTTATTCTACATTTCATGTATTGCGTTTTCTAGGACTAAATTAGAATCCATCTGTGTCTCTAAGACTCTAACGGTGATGTATACAACACAATAAAACACTCATCTCTCAATGCATATGCAGTTTTAATACTCAACGTCATTGCTTGTGCATATACCAAAAGCTTTTGATTAACTGTTGTGTGGTCTTCAACTCTTCTTATTGCAGGATCATGTTACTGAAGTACATTCTTTACCATTTGACAGTGATTTCTCCGGTGAAAATGAGACAACAACGATTCTTGATGCAATTGAAAGTCCCATGAACCTTAAGAATTTATCAACCCAGGTCAAATTATTACAAATTGTCCTCATCTGAGCCTTGAAAGTCAAGGAGCCATATTGGCTGACTACGACCAACTTGATGCAGGAATTGAAACTACTGGCTAATGAAGTTCGATCAGAATTATCCTTTATCATTGCAAAAGCTCAAAAACCTTCCAGATCCAGTCTCGCTGTGGTGGAGCTGACTGTTGCTATTCACCATGTATTTCATGCTCCTGTGGACAAAATATTGTGGGATGTAGCTGAACAAGTAAGATCCACTTGGTAATATACCAGAAATGGTAGATCATAATTATTATAACCCCCAAACACCCCCTCTTTCTGTTGAATATTAATGGTGGAGAGCCTTTATTGATTAGGGTTTCAGGTCTACAGTATTATGAGGATTGAACTTAGTTTGATAACATTTTTAATTATAGTATCTGCAATTTCTAAAATAACTTGTGAAGCTAGGAAGTTATGCAACTCCAACACTTAGGATTCATTTGGTCTGAGATATAAGATGAAATAATCATGGTATAAAATTTGGTATTGGTTTATCCAGCATTTGGTTTGTACTCTGAATCTTGCATAATTAATCTTGGCAAAATTTAAAACAGCACTTGGTTTATTATTTTATGCCTAATATAGCATGGGATAATAATACTTGGATTAAATGCAAAAAGGACAAAATTACCCTGTCTTTTCCTCAAACCCATCATCAACATCATATATATCCCATTTTGTACAAAGAACAAACACCTAATAAAAGCTACATTACACTCCATGTATTATTAATCCCTGCACTACTAATCCCTGTATTGCAACCTGCATAAAGAACTGTTTAGGTTCCAATTTGAGAAAGTTTTCTTATGGTAAAAAAGTTTGTATTTGACATTTTGGGCAGACATATGCACATAAACTTCTCACTGGAAGGAGGCAAATGATGCAAACACTTGGAGAACCAAATGGTCATCCTGTGACACCACCAGATTTTGAGAGCGAATTTGACCCCTTCGCAGCAGGGCATGGATGCAACAGCATATCTGCTGGACTTGGTAGTGTCCATGCTTCTACTTTTCCCTTTCTTAGCTAAGAATATCTTTCCTTTGCTTCTTCAATTATTCTCGCAAATTCCTGACACACTGAAGGTTACTATGAGAAGTTCTTATTTTAAAATTTAATTCTTGTTACAACTTGCTGCATTAAAAGTTGCCCCCATGAATCCATCAAAAATTCAAAAAGTTGTCCAGTTTTGATTCAGAAAAAGATCAATATAGGTGATACCTAGAAGTTGGGAATAGTTTTTAGACTTGTTAGAGAATTCTGATATTATATATATATATATATATATATATATTCAACTCCTTTTCACTTCGACTTTTATTTTATTTTGATATGACGATGATATGAGTTGTGCTTGAAGAAAGAAAGTGAGGATTCATATAGCCGAACTCAACTTGTTTGAGACTAAGGCATAGTAGTTGTTGTTGTTGTTGTCCAGTTTTGATTCGTATGATATTCATCAATCATGTAATATAGATACTTAGACTAGAGTGTCACCTTTAACAGGAATGGCTGTTGCCCGTGATTTTAAGGGGAAGCGTGATCGTATAGTGGCAGTGATCAACAATGAAACAACTATGGCTGGCCAAGTTTATGAGGCAATGAGCAATGCGGGATATTTGGACTCAAATATGATTGTGATATTAAATGATAGTCAGCATTCGTTACACCCAAAGCTTGAGGAGACCTCTAAGACACCTATTAATGCTTTGTCAAGTACTCTCAGCAAACTTCAGTCAAGTAAATTTTTCCGGAGGTTTAGGGAACTTGCTAAGGTATTTCCCTATTATATTTACAAGAGTAACAAAATGCCCCTAACCACATTAAACAGAAAAAAGTTGGGGCAACTGCAAAATCCTTATTTGATATACATGTTGCACAAGTAATATGCCTTTTTCAAGTGCCACAAAGAAGAAATCAGAAAATAAAAACATGCAAAAGCTTTATGTTCGACGAAGACTGAATTTAACTGCCAACCCTAATCAGCAAGCCGAAAAACTTTCTCCTTTCTCTAATAATAAGGTAGCTCCAACCTATGCAAGGGGGTCGTTAGATTGCCACTTACTAAGTGCTGGTTCTATCCCGGCCAAGCAACCAGGTTCCTTTGAGTAAGAAAAGGGTACTCTTCCCACATTTGATGACTTCCCTTCTGTGTAGGCTACTTAGCAGAGAAGAAAAAAAGGAAAAGGACAAAAAAAGGGGAGAACAAAAGAAAGGAAAAAGCACGGCTTTTCTTCCTCGAACTTAATTTTCATGAAGAGAGCAGATAAACTTATTGTGAATTGCAGGTAAAGTTTTTAGGTTTAGGCCGACATTATACATCAGTTAACCCACAGAATTTACAGAATTTTTTTCCGGTTTCCACCTTCTGTTTTAGTAGTTCTGCACTTCAGTGAGGTCAATGTTGCAGCTCTATGCTAGTAAATCTGAGAGTTTGTGGTAGTATATTGACTTACTGATTTTGACAGGATAGTTTATATCGGGAATATTATCTTCATTTTCCATTTTCCCTTATCTTTTGTTGTAACTTATTGAAATTTGTCTCACTTACTTATCAAAAAAACTCAAAAACGATAATTGGTTTTGAGCTTGTTTTTGACATAAATTGTCTCCACACTCATGCTGTGGAAGACCCTTCAGGAAGTGTCTGGTGTTTTTCTGGGCGCTTGTGCCAGCTATTTATGTACAGTATATTTATGAGATGATGTTGAAATATTTTTTTTTTCTTGATTCTTTATATTGAAACATAATTAATGTTATTTCATTGAGCAAATTTTGTAGCCGTTTAACATGTTGTCCTTGTTGTTCTGTTTACTGCAATGTTACATGGATTCATCAAAATTTGTTTTTGAGTATCCATGTCGAACGGTTCAAGGCGTGTGTATTTCGTGCGGTCTTATTGAAAATACACTAAAACTTAGCAATGAAACTAGACGTACCCATGTGGTTACTTACACCCATGCCAGATACGTACGTGTAGAAGAGTCTATTGAACATATGTTACAAAAGATTGGTTGCAAATAGTGATTAATTTTGTTATCTCTGATGAAGTTATAGTGGTAAAATTCTATTTTTGTGGTGTATTTCTACTATGATCATAATCCCGATATCCGCTGCTTTATAGGGATTGACTAAGAAATTTGGGAAAGGCATGCATGAATGGGCTGCCAAGATTGACGAGTATGCACGTGGTATGATTGGCCCGCCAGGATCAACCCTCTTTGAAGAGCTTGGCCTTTACTATATTGGTCCTGTTGATGGACACAACATTGAAGACCTAGTATGTGTTCTGAATGAAGTGGCATCTTTGGATTCAATGGGTCCTGTTTTAGTTCATGTTATAACCAAGGAAGAGCAAGAAGTAGGAGACAATCAAATGAATGCCGGCGAAAATAAAATAATGGAAGGTCTAATCCTGATCTCCTATCCATTTCCTTTCTTTGACACTAATGCCGATATAGTGGGAGCAAAATTGATACAATCTCTTATATTGTTGGGACTTCTGTGTTTTTCTGGATAAATTTTGATCCAAAAGGAGCTTAGCTTTAGACTGAGTTTGCTTCAAGGGGTCTCAGAGCAAGCTCAATCCAGAGTTGGGTGTGCTCTTAACAGGAAGTTCAACATGCTTATTTCTCTCTTTATGGCTTTATATGTATATACATATATCATATTCATCAATTATTTTGTATTACATTATTTTAGTACTATGTAATTTGAAAGACATCTTTCCGTCTAGCTTTGGATCTATAGGTTTTCCAAATAACAGTTGAATAAAATCCTGATTGTCTTCGACATTTAGACCAGTTTCAAAGTAGATTTCTAGTAAAGGTCAGGTAAGATCTCACCCTATCTTCACATCTCAAATCGACCTTTATTTCTATCAAAAGTAATTTGAATTTATGCCTTTCCATATATTTGAAAGTGTATGCAAGTACTGTGAGGTGATGCTATAACACTTAATGGCTGCGGCTACTACCTGCCCTACCTTGACCTCCAATAAAATTTTCCTGAATGAAGTTCATAGAAAAATCAAAATTTGGGCATAAATGATTTGTTGTAATCTAGCACACATGGTGTGATAGTGGTCATTGAAGTGGGTGCAAACCTTAGAGACTAGGGTTCAAATCTTAGCCCGTAATTTCTTTTCGCCTGCCTAAACATTGGTGGGTAGAGTTACCCGGTACCTGTGATGGTAGGAGGTAGCAGGTATCAGTGGAATAGTCGAAGTGCACTCAAAGCTGGCCCCGACACCACCGTCATCACAAAAAAAGAAAAAGAAAAGATTTATTGCAATCTGTTTCTGGCCAGGAAGCAGATCCGACTAGGAAGCTGATAGCTTTCCAATTTAATTTTGAGAATGTTGAAAATATAGTAGCAAACTTAATCTGAATAGCAGCTAAAGTATTATTTTTGATAATCGAGAAATCCACGAGGGTTAGTGGCGCACCGTTGGAAACTCACTGGATAATGATATCTATGTGTTATCACTATAAACTAATGGTTCAACTATTTATGGTTAAAGCAGGTGCATCTAGCTCAGATACCATACGTTGTGGCACTCGTACATATAGTGATTGCTTTGTAGAGGCCTTGATATCAGAGGCAGAGAGACACAAAGATATTGTAGCTGTTCATGCAGGCATGGGAATGGAGCCTTCTCTTCACTTGCTGAAGAGTGTCTTTGCAGAGAAGTTCTTTGATGTTGGAATGGCCGAACAACATGCTGTGACATTTTCAGCTGGATTGGCATGTGGAGGGCTGAAGCCATTCTGCATTATTCCTTCAGCTTTTCTGCAAAGAGCCTACGA
>MCJB01002371.1:0-12314 GCA_002018475.1 Nicotiana obtusifolia | reverse complement strand
TATATATATATATATATATATATAATCGAGATTTTTAATGAATTTAAGGTATAAATGTTCTTTTAAGCAGTACAATTATTTATATTTATGATATTTCCATCTAAATACTTAACTTTTGAAATACAGAGCAAGTGTGTATGGGAACACCGCTATAGTGCGGATGTAGCTGCTAATTTCCATCTCAAGGCTCGCAAGCGGTTGTCACATTGCTTTTCCAGAGCTAGAAAGTCGATCAGAAGCCCTCTTGGTTGCTTGATCATCTATGGGAGGATTTGCAAAGGCAATGGCTAACCGCAGAGTTCCTAAAGAAGAGCGAGCAAGGAAAGAAAGCTCGTGCTTCTGAGAGGGAGGCTCCCTGCACACTGGAGGTGCGATCAGCCTCGGTACAATAAAAAGGAGAATGGTACGTAATTGCTTAATTTAATTTTAATTTTCAACGTCTACTCTGTTTATTAACTAAAATTTATGAGTTTTCAGGAGAAGAAGTTGGGCCGTCCGATGAGATAAGATGAGTTATTCAAGGAGACTCATATTGTCAAGAAGAAGAAAAATTCGGACGAAGAAAGGTGGGTCGAGGGCCGAGCCTCGACTGTAAATGTAAGTTTTTAATTTTCATTAAGTACTTTGATTTACTTTTATATAACTTTTGAAATACTAATTCAATGTAATTTTTCTTATAGGGTCGCTTCACAGCTGAGGCTGAAGAATTCATACGCAGCCAGTCACCATCTTCATCGGGCGACCCAATCCAATCGTCGGACGAGAATGCTGAAAGACTATGGACGCAGGCTGCTGGCGATCCAAAATGGGGGAAGGTATACGGGCTTCCCACTAAGAAATTCCACCGCTATAAGTGTGGAATGCAAGGAATAGGCACTTCCGCGCAAGCAGAGCAACTTGATAGGGAGAGCCTCTCCTCTGTGCGGGAGACTGTGGCAAAGCTCACAGCCGAGCTAGAAGCCTCCAAGGAAAGAGAAAGGGTTAGAGATGCTCAGTATATTGCCATACAAGAGAAGCTCAAATCTCTCTTGGCTTCTGGCGCTTTTCCGATTCCCCAGTCTCGTGAGTCATCGCCAGAGGCTCACCTTCCCCGTGCTACTTCCTCTCGTCCTCCCCGTTATCATCCCTCCGGTCCTACACAACTACACCCTTATCCATACCGTCTTCATGATGAAACTTCATCGGACGATGACACTAATGATGTATAAAATAATAATCCTTGAATTGTAATAACATTTAACTTATTTTGGTTAGCTTATGTATAAGTTCTATTGAACTTTATACTTTGTTACTTTTAATGTTATTGTTGTTGTTTAATGTTGTTGTTGTTATTGTTGTTGTTGTTGTTTATTGTTGTTGTTGTTGTTGTTGTTGTTGTTGTTGTCGTCGTTGTTGTTGTTGTTTATGGCATAAAATGCCATAAACGAATTTGGTTTGTTGTTGTTGATGTTGTTGTCGTCGTTGTTATTGTCCGTTATGGCATAAAATGCCTGTTTAGGATTTTGGTAAGCTGGCAGGTGGTGTAGCTGCCAAAACAGGCGGTTTCTAGAAAAAAATAAACCAAGAAAAGCGACCAACGTTGGTTTCAAGTTGGTCGCTTTTCACTGAAAAAAATAATATTCTGGAAAATAGCGACCAACGTTGGTCGCTATTCAACCCAGATTTTAAAACTGTGCAAATATAGCGATCAACGTTTGTCGCTTATCATTAAAAAAAAAAAGACAAAAAAAATTCTTCAGTATTGCGACCAAGGTTGGTCGCTAATTTACCCAAATTTTTAAAATCTGGAAATATTACGACCAACGTTGGTCGCTTATCTTTAAATTAATATTCTGTTCCTCAATTTAGCGACCAGGGTTGGTCACTTAATCAAAATAAAAATAATAATATAAATTATTTTGCGACCAACATTGGTCGCAATTTTTCAGATTATGATAAATAAGAAATACCGTAATTTATATGTAGAGACCAACGTTGGTCATTAATTAGCGACCAAAGTTGGTCTCTATGTGTTTTACCGGAATGTTTGGTCCTTTTGCCTTAGAGACCAAAGTTGGTCGTTAATTTGCGACCAACTTTGGTCGCTAAGGTAAAGGGACTAGCTGAATATAGACCAGGCCTGTGCGATCGCTTTTTGGTCGCTTTTGGACAAAAAGAGACCAACTTTGATCGCTTTTTATGGTCACTTTTTAGCTGATTTCTAGTAGTGTATTGAATATTTTGATATTCACTCCTAATATCAATCACCAAAGATTGTAGTGGGAAGGTAAATTCCCCTTTCGCTTTTAACCAGGATCTGAGGTTCGAACTAAGTCTTAGCAATCTAATCGCCTTTGGTAGGAGCGGGACTCCTGGCATGGAATCCCGGCAGAGATGGAACTAGCATAGGACTTGCGGATTTGATTGAATCCAGTAACTTCGATTTAAATTTTGTATTTATTTTAAAAAATTCATTAAGTATATATAAATTATTAATTTAGAATTTAATAATATTAAAACTAAAATCTCAAACCCAATTATTTTAAATGTTGGCTCCGCCTTTAAACACTAGCCACCCTTGATTCCTCTTGCCCACCTTTCCTGGTTACTTATCCATTCAAAATCTCAAAAAGAAAGAAAAAAAAAGCTCCCAACAAGAAAAAATACTTTTGACTTTTTCAAATATACTAACTAAGCACGTGTATTAATTACGATGAAAAAATCATCTCGACTTTTCTGTTCAAACAAAACTTATACTCCCTTCTATTGGGATTAAAACCACTAAGTTTTAAGAATTTTATAGTCACATAATATTATATCGTGTTTATAAACATAAGGTTTTGTGTCTATTCAAACTTTATCACATAAGTAATAATTTTCCCCTTTTTGTGCTTTTAATCGAAATTCTTCTTTTCGCGATGACCCCAAAGGGAGCCATAACTCATGGTGCCCATGAACCAGCTGTCTTCTGATTCAATTTAGTCATGCAAGATAGATCATGATAAGAGCTTTTAGAAGAAGTAAGATCACGAAACAGTAATGCATGTCGCAAAAAAAAAGTGCAAATTCTCTAGATATTTTGGAAATATAATATTTAATATATTCTAGATCGAAACAAAAAGTGCAAACAAAATAATTAAATATTGGTCCACATATTACATGAGAAGTAGCAGTCTATTAGTCTGTTTCATGAGGGTAACAGACTAACATGGTTGACGCAAAAGGGCAGCTCTTCCTTATCTCCCACTTGGTGTTAAATGGGGTCTCTTCCAGCTATTTGAATGAAATAGTTCAAGAGTTTTCTAACCTGGGAACTATTTAGTTGTTAACATCTTTAGAAACTTTTCCTTGTTTGAAACTGCTATTATAGTTCAAATAAAGCATTAGACCAATTTGCAATTTGCATTCTCTTATTTGTGACGTTGTTGTTTTTGTTTCTTTTTAACTTGGGGGCGGCTTATAATCATATGTGTAGGCATTGAAAATTTATCAAATTAGTGCATAAAATAATGGAATCTTACCTTCAATAACAAATTATTACACATTATTTATTGTAAACCAAAATAATTTTAAAATATTATTATTTATATCTATCTTTTCTATTTTATAGCAAAATAAATATTTATTTATACCTATTATTAAGACATAAAATACGCTAATTATGTTCATTCTCTCTCCTTTCTCTCTCTTCAAACAGCTCTGGGTGGATGAGCTTAGGGAGGAAGAATGATTGGGATTGAAAGGGAGAAAAGCGAGACGGGGTTGTGTGTAGAAAAAGGGAAGAGAAGATGGAGAGCGAAGCAGATGATGCTGCCATTGTCTCTTGTTTAGTGTCAATGGCAAAGTACAGTGGAAGATATATAGTATTTTTAGAGAAATTTCAAAAAACACTATTGGTTAGGCAAATAGATCTGGCCATGGTTACCGCAGGAGAAGATTTGAGCGCCGGATTTTATCTTCATTTTTAATTTTTTATCCAGTATTTTGTTTGGCCGGAAAACGTCATTTTTGGCGAACTTTCTTCTTTTCTTTGGTATTTAGTCACATACAATGATACAAATACATTATATTTTGTACAAATACACTCAAATACATTATATTTTTATATAAATACATTATTTTTCGCCTGTATTTATGTATTTCGAAGGTCTGTATTTTTTTAATACAGCTAAATATCACTATAGTTTGTAATTTTTTGTTCTTTGAATATAGTCTAATTGAATATGGTAAATTGAATACAATGTACAATAGTTAATAATGAATATTTGTGAATTGAATACAATGTATACAGTCCAATTGAATAGAATCATTGTATTTATAAATACAGTCGCGCTAATACGTAGAATACATCACAGTAGCAGCAAAATTTGTGTAGAATTGATTTTGTTAATTTAAATTAGGAGTGACACGCTAATTGATCCTCTTTCAGTTATTAAATATCTGAATTCCCCTATTTTTTGGGCGAATTCCGCTATTGTATTCATAAATAAAGTAGCGTGAATACAAAAAATACAATCGCACAGCTGGACTCCCCTATTTTTTAGGTGAATTCCGCTACTGTATTCATGAATACAGTCGCGCGAATACAGTCGCGTAACAACTAAATAGTAGCTATAAAAAGTAATTGTGTATGTGGTAGTTATATATCACGACCCCAATTCACCCTCCGTGGGATGTCGTGATAGCATCTAATCTCTAAGATTAGGTAAGCATAACAAATTGCGGAATAACATAATACAAAACTGAAGCCCAATTCTCAACACATGAAATAAATATAAAACTGCAAATCAATATTACAACTCCCAAACGCCGGTAGAAATAAGTCACAAGCTTCTAAGAGAAATGTTAAGTGTCTTTATACATCAATTCTAAAGAGAATAAGGGAAAACAATATGATAGGGATAGAGGGGGACTCTGAGGTTTGCGGACGCCGGTAGATATACCTTGAAGTCTCCACGTAGTCTCTGCTCACTGATATCGAGGCTGGTGGAAAGAATCTGGATCTGCACAAAAAGATATGTAGAGTGTAGCATGAGTACATCACAACGGTACCCAATAAGTGCCAAGCCTAACCTCGGTAGAGTAGTGACGAGGTCAGGTCAGGGCCCTACTGGTTTAAAAGAAAATTAAAACAGAAGATATAATAATATTTGAAATGACTGAGAATTTAAATAACGAGAAACTTCATAAAATAACAGCTCAGCAATTAAAAGTAAACAATCAGGGCACTCCCGAGATACCACCTCGTAATCCCAAATGTAAATATGCAGTACAGGGGATCTTCCGAGGAGCCGCCTCGTAGTCCCAAAATAAATATGCAGTACGGGGATCTCCCGAGGAACCGCCTCGTAGTGCCAAAGTAAATATGCAGTACAGGGGATCTCTCGAAGAACCACCTCGTAGTACCAAATTAAATATTCAGCAGATAATCGGACTGAAGGAACAACGAGTTTACAGCAAGAAATCTTACAGTTAAAGATTTAATTCAAAACAAGGGAAGCAGGGCATTCAACTAAGCATGTTGCACAAATTGCAAATAAGAGTTAAGGCACGTAGACATGGGATACTAGGCTAAACATGATCACTACATATGCTAAGGCAAGTCAGTTAAGGAATTTAAAAGAAACAACTCAGCAAGAACCGGAATTTCCACATTAGCCCGTGTACGCACTCGTCACCTCACGTACACGGCACTCACATATTACAAATTGTCACAACGGTACCAAATCCTAAGGGGATTTCCCCCACACAAGGTTAGACAAGTCACTTACCTCAAACCAAGCTCAATCAGTTAATAAGAATGTCTTTCCCTCGATTTTCCGACTCCAAACGGCCCAAATCTAGCCAAAAGCAATCACATACTATAAATACAACTATAAAAAACTAATTTAAATAATAAATCTACGACTTTAGCAAAGAATAAAAAAATCACCCCAAAAAGCCGACTCGTGCCCACGTCTCGTAATCGAGTAAAAGTCACAAAATACGAACACCCATTCGATATCGAGTTCACCCATACATAAATTACTCAAATCCAATACAAAATTCTCGATCAAAACCTCAAAATTCGGCCTAAGAATTTTTTTCACTTTTTTTAACAAATTTCTCAACCCAAATCCTTAATTAAATGAAGAATAAATGATATCTTAGTGGAAATTAATCAAAAACAAGTTAAGAATCCTTACCCAAATGTTTCCTTTGAAAAACCCTCGAAATTTTGCCTTAATCCGAGCTCTCTAGGTCCAAAAATGGAGAATGAAATCAAACCCTCGAACTTAGGCCTTTTCTGCCTAGTGAAGTCGCACCTAAGAACCCACAGCCGCATCTGCGGCTCCGCACCAGCGGAATTTCTATTGCAGGTGCAGTTCTCACTAAGCCCAGCCTCCCCCGCTTCTGCGAGAAAACAACCGCATCTGTGCACGCGCACCTGCGGAGGAAATGTTGCACCCTGCGACCATGCCCGCTCCTGCGCTTCCTGCCATTGTAGAAGCGACCTCGCTTGTGCGGAGACCTTCCCGCTTCTGCGATCTCAGCGTCCCCCACTCATAGTAGTTTCTGAAAATTCCTCTAAAATAATTTGGACTAGGGCCTCTATAAGATAAGCTCATTAGGGTTACTTGATAGCTACTCCACCCAAACCCTAATTATTGTCTATAAATAAAACTACATATGTCCTTCAAAAACCATCTCAGCAATTCCATGAACTCTCAAAATATTTATAAAGAGATCAAATATACGATCTCCGAAATTCCATAAAACTCTTGGAATATTCATTAAGAGATCAAAGACATGTCAAATATGACTTGCTCAATGTTCTAACAACATTCAAGATCCAAATGGAATGTTGGTACATACTTCTTGATCATCAAGTACATCAAGAAGATGCATATCATCCTATGTTCGAGAAATACGTCGCTAAGGCCCTCGAATTGCGGATAACAAATCGAAAAGAAGAATCAAGGGATAAACAGAATTGTAACCGACAATGTTTATCAATAAAATTATTATTTTTTTATAGATATTCGTGATTGCAAATTTATTTTTCTGCACAAATTTAGAATGCAACTCATTATACACCGATGACGTACAAATGCAGCATTCTCTATAAATTTTCTAATGCTCGGAAGAGGTTGGGCACCTATTTGTGAACTTTTTTGGTTATTATCTCTGAAACGTGTATGGGTAATTCGATTTTTTCAGGCGACAATATTGTTCGATATTGTAGTTAAAGAGGGTCATATTTTATTTTTTTTTTCAATAGTAATGATATCTGAATCAATTTGTACATATTTTAGTTATTCCAATAAATTCCTCCTACAGGTTTTCTTTTTGTCTGTGCTAAAATTTTCTGATATTATATAATTTTTACTCACTTTATTAACCACTAAATTAAGTCACACCCTTAAATGCATAAAAATGTTAGCTTTTATTAACATGTACAACATGGGATTTGAATCCTCGAGGTCATGTTTTCATTTATATGACCTCTTGTAAATCCTAGCTCATCCTCGCTTTAGTCTTTTATTTCTGTCAACATGCAAAAACAGTTATGATGTTAGATTTGTGTACTTTACCGATCACACCATAACGACGAGCACATGAAATAATATACAAAGGTCAAAATTTTACTGTATATACAAGGTCAAAAATTTTCTTATGCATAGATAATAAGTGTTGAACTTCCTTAGTCAAATTTCTTACTCTGCCACTGCATCAAAAGAACTTCTGACAAAACTATTTTCGTTTCAAATTATGCGGGGGACAAATTAATGATCTTCATTGCTGGAGAATTTGACATCTTTAAATTAAGGTCGCCATCTGTGTCTGGCATGATATTATGTCATATGTCTGAAATTTTCCTCTAGACTTTTAATTAGGAGTCGATTATTTTGACTTTTAGAAGTACAAAATTAATCTATTTATCGACGATATATAATTAGCACTAAGAAAATAAAGAACCTTGAATTGATTGATATTAAGATTAGTAATGGTATTTAGCTTAGTTCCAGATCACTTATTCTTTCTCCAGCGTTAATCATCATTTACCCAAACTAATTCACCACCACTTGCTTACCACGAAACAATTAGAGAGCGATCTCGAATGTTGAATAGATGAGTGGGGAATACTTTTTCTTTTTTAAAAAAAATTTCTACACGCATTGAGGCCTGACTAAATTTGAATTTTCTCGAAAAGTATCATATTGAGAGGGTAAAACGCTCCTTAATAATTCTTGTTAGTGATGAATGGGTAATATAATTGCACTCACTATATTCATTGACAAATGATACAAACTTAATATACATACATATATACATATAAATCAAGCCTCTCACAAAACCTTGACAGTGGCCAGTGGGAGATCCAATCAGGAGTTCACGGATTCTGCAGATTAAATCCAATGCTTCAACGTTAACTCAAAATTAGATATATATTTCAGAACTCACACGCACTCAACATTCACAGCATCTAATTATATGAGTCGACCACTGAAATAGGAAAGCCTGAGGGAGCAGTTCATTTGAATTATGGTATGGACCCTGATTGTAAGTTGATAAACTATCAACAACAAACCGATTGGTTGGACCAAATGTTTTATGTGTACTAAGCATTGTACTGAAAATGTTACTGTCCAAACCTTTTAACATAATAAACTATTGCACCTGTTAGATCACGATACAAGTCGCTTTACTGGAAACAGTATCTGAGAAATTGCCATGTCAAATATGTAATTAATTTTGTAGACACATTTTTTGGAGTTGGTCTATTGCTGTGTCATTGTTGCCAGTTCATGGTATCCCCATTCTTGACCCAAACAACTCAATCATCCAATGAATAGAAACGTAACTGAATACTTACAAAGTTTATATATATTGGTCATTAATCGTCTGTTTGATTTAAGTCTACAGTCAAGGGCGAAGCTTTACAAGGGTCAATATGACCACTTTTCGTCAGAGAATTACATTGTATATATAGATAAAATAGTAAATCTTAGAAATATATAACATATATTGAATATTTTTTTTCGAAAAATAATTTTTACTTCTTTCAAATTTAAACACCCTTAGAGAAATTTCTAACATTGCCCTTGTCTGCAGTTATTTCTTATTTCTAGCTGGACTTTGGGAGCACAATGGAGAATTGCATTACAAATTGCCACTAATTGATATTTTGTAGACCTATTTCTTTTCAATTATTTGCCTTGATTTATTTAGAATATATGAATTATTTAGTTTTAATTGGAAAAGCGTTTGTTTAGGAAATTATAGAATTAAATCGGAGACCGTTATAAATAGAATTATATTTAAGGTTAATGTCTATATTTTAGAGAGATTTTAGGGTTTGTTATCTGGTGGCCAAGTCACCTTTCCCCTATAAATAAAGGGTTCTATTCCATTGTAATCCCAAAGCAATAAGAATTCTCTCTCTACTTTTCTCTGTGTGAGCACGTAATTTTTTGCCCTATGAAAATATTCCCACAAAATCTACAAAAATAACTTTTCTTATTGATTTTGATTTTTGTAGAATTTTAGAAATTTCGTTATCTGCATTTAGTTGCATTTTTATGCAAATATAGTATTTCAAAATCATGAAAAACACCACAAAAAATGTCAAACTCTTCATTGCATAGCACTTTAAATTTTATTTGCATTTTTAGGATTTAATCACATGCAAATGGCTTAATTGATAAATGAAAATCACAAATATATATATGTACATTAGCTTTAATAAATTAGTTTAATTAATTATTTTAAGTGTCAATTAGGTCTTTGTTGTAAAATAAATACAATTAGAAATAATGTGGCCATTCCTGCAAAAACTAAAGGAAGAAATAAAGAGGCTGATTTTGTTAAACTGGGCTAAGAGCATTTTTGTTTAGAGAGGACCAAACCGCTGAGACGGCTTAAGCCCAGAAACTTTTCGCGACCCTTCCAACCCATTCCCTATACTCGGTCCGCCCCATCAGTGACCAAAACGATGCCGTTTTGGTCACACTCAATAGCGGCCATTGATCGCCCATCGATCCAACGGTGCGGAACTCATCACTCACCATCCTATATATATGTCCGAACCCAGTCTCGCCCCCTCGATCAAACCCTAGAGACGCCCTTCGTCTCTCTCTCTCGCCCTCGATCTCACAAGTCGCCGTTGAGAATCACCTCATGGCGGCGGCCCACCTCTAATCCACCCCGAATCACTCCCCCATAGCCTCCTTCGTCTCCTTATCCCTAATCCCTAAACTATTTTCTCCAAAAACCCCTACAACTTTGCGGATTTTAAATCTAAGAAGTTGAAAACCCTAATATCCGACATTATTGATTCTCAAGTTTTTAGAAGTGATTCGACTCGAAACTCACATACGAGAACTATCAATTGATGTTACTTTCGGCTCGTTTCGAGAGAGAGTTCGGACCCATTGGTAAAAGAATGTACCCAAAAGCCTATGGTAAGGTTCATCTATCTTCTTTTCTTTCTTTCTTCTTCTCCTTCTTCTATTGTTCTGTTTCTTTTTTTTTTTTGGTTAGCATAATAGGTTTTAATAAATAATTTGTTTTTTGTTTGCATGTTAGGATTACTTAGATATTTGCATATTTAGTATTAAAAATCATTTTTTTTATTTTCTTCATGTTCGAAATTGCTCTGCACTTTATATTTTCGGGGTCAAATAGAGACCTGCCTTGGTTGATAGGCAGGCACATTAGTTTCGAGGCCATAAGTGCACACTTAGGTGGGTCGAGGGTTGTATTCAAAAGATAATTAAACTTTAGGGGGTCTTCGGAGTAAAAATAAAAGAAGAGGGTTCGAAAAGAAAAGGTGTAATTGCCAACAGGGCAGCTGGCAGTGTTGGTTATGAAAATATTCCTTCTCTTATGTCAGACCCGGATTTTGCGCTAAAAATATTCCCCTTTTCCCCATTAAACTCTCTCGAATCCAGCCTTTAATATATAGGTACGCTGATAGAGCAGAGGATATACACACTGATCCCTAAAAAGAATCTATCTGGAAAATTAATAGACCTAGGCAGAAAAATAAGAGAGAATTCACTGAAATCCAAGATCTTCTCATTCATCTTTTCTCAGCAAAGAATACTTCAAAAAGAATGAATTCAAAGCTTTACAACATATCAAAAGGTTTTCTCGTTGCTTGGTTTTCATCTGGTCTTTAGTTTGAAGGTTGATTTCTGCCTTTAATCATTACTGTTGTGCTGAGCTCCTGTTGATTTCTATGTTGTTTGTGTCATTTCATCACTGCTGAGCTTCATCTCCTGCTTTTCGACCTATATTTGGTCTTCTGATAACTGTTTCTCTGCCTTTAAAGATCAAAAAGCAAAATACTATACTTTTTTCTTTTTTTCTTTTTTTTTTGGCTTTATTACATAGCTGTCTTTTTATGTCGCTTTCACGTATCTTCCTTTGTCTCTTTCTTCCTTGCTTTTCTTCTACTTTGCAGGATCTTCTTCTTCAATATTTATTGCTTTTCCTCTTTTTCTTTCTTTTGTTTTGTCTTCAACTACTCTTTTGCAGTAGTTTCATTGTCTCCTTCTTCTTTCACTTTCTTTGTAGTATTTTTCTTCCATTTTTTCCTCCTTCTTTAATTCCCTTTTGCTGACTTCTCATCTTCATTCATTTCCCAGGTATCAGAGCTATTTATTAAAAAAAAAAAATAGAAATATATCTGGGTATGGTATATGTTGAGTAGTATATGTTGAGTAGTATTTAATATAAAGTATTAAAAAATGAAAAAACACCCTTCATTTAGATCACTTAGTTTCCATAATAATCATAGATGAGATCTTTTAAAATGGAAAAGAAAAATAATAAAATGCATTACTTTGACAGAAAGAAATTATTCATTAAGTGAAAAATATAAAAAAGATTCTATTAAACAGTTTAATGAACATAAAAATAATTTTAACCGTTATCTATTAATAAATAAAGAAAATATTAACAGATATACTTGTCAATTTTGAGATAAATATAAAATGAATAAGGAAGAATATGCAGTAAGTGAAAATACATATAGAAGCCAAGAAGGAGTAGAAATAATTATAATACACTCTAATTTAGGTAGAAGATATAAGAAAATAGGAGAACAATTATACTTAATGCCAGAAAGAGAATCAGCTAAGATAGAAGATAGTTTAACAGCTATGGTAAGATTAGCAAAAGAAAATGAGGAAATAGATAGAAATAAAGAAATTGAAAAAATTAGGCAACAAACGAAAAAAGAAATACAAAAAATAGAGGAAATAAAAAATACCAGAATAATAGAGTTAGAAAAAGAACTAGCAATGTTAAAACAAATATATGAAGACAAGTTAAAAGAAAAAGAAAAA